>CAJNOJ010000331.1:47777-105321 GCA_905250025.1 Adineta ricciae | reverse complement strand
AAAGAAACACAAATCTTTCTTTAATAATCTTTGCTTTTTTTCATGTAAAGATGCAAATTGTGATGAATTAAAGCGAAACATTGGAATGGATGAAGATTTTACATTAGAATGAAGAATTTTTTGGAAAGATTTTCAGTTTTTCATGGGAAAAGACAAAAGCGATTTAGTTTCTTCTCTTTTTAGCACAAAGAATTTATCGATGATCTTCATGAAGAAAAAGAAGATTTTTCCAAATCAATTCCTTTTATTTGTTGTCCAATAGAATTTGTTGATCGATGAAAATGAGAAGAATTGACAAATGGATTTGTTTTGATAATTATTGAAGAAATGTGTCTCGAAATGAATATTTTCATATGATAAATATTTCTCATACTAATAAATTTTGATGAACAGAGTGGCAAAAAAGCAAAATGAAACAGTTCGAATGAGAAATAATCATAGAAAACAATCCGAAACAACATGTGCTTTCGATCAGATCGAAAGAAATGAAATTAATCTGCAATATAGTCAGTGATGACAGATGAATTGAAGATTTTTTTCTCCGATAGTTTAAAACATCTATTCATATTATATCAATGCTTTATTTTCTTTTTATTACTCAAAGAAATTGTTTCGACAAAATTCTAAGTGTACAAGCATTTCGTTTCATAATTCTCATTTTAATAAAGAAAGAAGACCAAATGTGTAGATGAGAATGAAAGATTTTTCATCGATCCTTGTCGATATCGCAAATATAAATCTCCTCCATAAAATACAAGTAGGATCGCAAACATTTGATAACATATCAACAGAATTATTGAAAAAAAAGAGACTCTTAGTTCCACTAAAATAGAAATGCGATTGATCATCATCATTTTATCTTAAATTGAATTACAAAAAATATTTTCTGTATTTATTATCAAATTAATTCAACTTTAAATATCGAAAAGTATCTTATGAAACACATTAAATACTGTTTTTTACCGTCCAATATCTTCTAAAAAATATAACAAAGGATGAAATTCGATGAAAAACACAGAAATGAATGAAACTGTTCAACATATCGAAACCATGTGAATAATTTCTCCAAATCTTCTTATTTCCGATCATTTGAATATTCACATCGATACTTTCATATGAAATTCATTGAATGAATAGATTCATAAGATGTTTAACGCCTGTTTTAATACAACGATAGATAATAGATTGTTGAAATAATTGAAAATCTTAGAGATTAGTGGTTTCAAGTTTTGGAGCAAATTATTACAAATATGAAGGAAACTTTAAACGATTTTACGATTACACTGATCCATTTTATCTGAAATTTTTCTCGATTTTTAATTCAAATGAACATTTCTTTATTCGATTTGAAAACAAAGAGATGATAATCGATATTACGATTACTTCATTCTTGCAAATTTGAGCGTCTAGTGAAGAGATACTTTTTAGTTTCATCCATATACATATACACTGAAAGAAAACTAAAAACAAATATCGAATTTATGTCTGAGAGTTAGTTGTTGCATTAAAAAAACTGAACATCTTCTTTCGAAAGTTATCAGATTCACAGACAGACAGAGACACATTCATTGATTCAACATTTGTAATCACTCTTTGCATCACTCTGGTCAAATAACTAACATCCACTGGCTGTGAACCGTAGTTATATTCATTCGAATTGGAATTTGTTCCAACGAAGTTTAACTCGTATTGCCGAACCAAATAGACTTCAAGTTTTGCAAAGAGAATTAAATAAAAACGTGTTTTTTCGATTTTAGTACTCAAATAAAACGGTGGGTTTCATTGAAAAAGCCAACAAGGTGAAATCTGATGATTTGGTTTGAAAAAATTATCTGGCGGGTTCCAGTAGAGATTTTCGTATCAGTGTTCTCAAGGTCAGAATTCCATACTTGATCAAAGAAAGCATTCATTCNGAACTAGAATTTTTTTTCTTTTTCAAAGCAAAAACAAAAATTTGTGAAAATGGAAAACTTGTTGAGCTGAGAAAAGACTAAATAAATTGTGACTGAAAAGATCTATTTTTCGTTTCTGTTTCAATTTCGAACGAAATCAACACGAAGAACTGGAAGGAAACAAATGAAGTTTTGATGAAAATGAATTTGAAAAGCTGATTTGTCGATAGAAAAAATTCTGTCGAAATTGATTTTATTTCGAAAAGAAACACAATTCTTTCTTTAATAATCTTTGCTTTTTTTCATGTAAAGATGCAAATTGTGATGAATTAAAGCGAAACATTGGAATGGATGAAGATTTTACATTAGAATGACGATTTTTTTCGAAAGATAAAAGGGATTTAGTTTTTTCTCTTTTTAGCAAAAAGAATTTATCGATGATCTTCATAAAGAAAAACAAGATTTTTCCAAATCAATTCCTTTTACTTGTTGTTCAATAGAATTTGTCGATCGACGAAAGTGAGAAGAATTGACAAATGGATTTGTTCTGATAATTATTGAAGAAATGTGTCTTGAAATGAATATTTTCGTATGATAAATATTTCTCATGCTAATGAATTTTGATGAACAGAGTGGCAAAAAAAGCAAAATGAAACAGTTCGAATGAGAAATAATCATAGAAAACAATCAGAAACAACATGTTCTTTCGATCAGATCGAAAGAAATGAAATTAATCTGCAGTGTAGTCAGTGATGATAGATGAACTGAAGATTTTTTTTCTCCGATAGCTTAAAACGTCTATTCATGTTATATCAATGCTTTATTTTCTTTTTATTATTCAAAGAAATTGTTTTGACAAAATTCTAAGTGCACAAGCATTTCGTTTCATAATTCTCATAATAATAAAGAAAGAAGACCAAATGTGTAGATGAGAATGAAAGATTTTTCATCGATCCTTGTCGATATCGCAAATAAAAGTCTCCTTAATAAAATACAAGGAGGATCGCAAACATTTGATAAGATATCAACAGAATTATTATAAAAAAAGAGACTCTTAGTTCCACTAAAATATAGAAATGCGATTGATCATCATCATTTCATCCTAAATTGAATTCCAAAATATATTTTCTGTATTTATTATAAAAATAATTCAACTTTAAATATCGAAAAGTATCTCATGAAATACATCAAATACTGATTTTACCGTCCAATATCTTCTCAAAAATATAACAAAAGATGAAATTCGTTGAAAAACACAGAAATGAATGAAACTGTTCAACATATCGAAACAATGTGAATACTTTCTCCAAATCTTCTTATTTTCGATCATTTGAATATTCTCATCGATAGCTTCACATCAATTTCATTGAATGAATATATTAATAAGATGTTTAACGCCTATTTTAATACAATGATAGATAATATATTGCTGAAATAATTGAAAATCTTGAAGATCAGTGATTTCAAGTTTTGGAGCAAATTATTACAAATATGAAGGAAAGTTTAAGCAATTTTACGATTACACTAATCCATTTTATCTGAGATTTTTCTTGATTTTTAATTCAAATGAACATTTTATAAACATTTCTTTATTCGATTTGAAAACGACAAAATGATAATCGATATTACGATTACTTCATTCGCAAATTTGAGCGTCTATAGTGAAGAAATATTTTCTAGTTTCATCCATATACATTCGAAAGAAAACTAAAAACAAATATCGAATTTATGTCTGAGAGTTAGTTATTGTATTACAAAAACTAAATATCTTCTTTCGAAAATTATCGGATTCACAGACCGACAGAGACACGTCCATCGATTCAACATTTACAATTACTCACTTTTTACATCACTATGATCACATAACTGACATCGACTGTTTGTGAACCGTAATTACATTCATTCGAATTGGAATTTGTACGAACGAAGTTTAATTCATATCGCCGAACCAAATAGATTTCAAGTTTTGTAAAGAAAATTAAATAAAAACGTAGTTTTGAGAAGTTATTATTCAAATAATAACGAATGCGTATGATTCATCTCAAAGATATACAAGTATATTATTTATTCATTTAATCGTAGCAATCATCATGAATTGAACGAGATTTTATCAAGTTTAATATCATTTCTTGATCTGATTCATTAAAATTCGTTTCATGAATATCAAAATTGAAACGGAATTTTTAATTTTGATTTAGTAGAAAATATGCTCTGTCTCTGTGAAGAAGAATCAACATAAAAAATCGCTTTGATGTTTCATGAGGAGAATTTTCCCCTCGACAAGACCTTTGTTGTTTTTTTCATGGTGTTTTACATCTTGATGAAAATATTCACTTAACATTTAATAGAATGTTTATTACAGACGAAGCAGCAGACGATGGGATTCTTTGTAGTTATATCTTAAAAGATCCACATGATGCGATTTGTATACAATGACCATATTATTTATATTTTGATCATAATCTTTCATTTGTCATACAGAATGAAATCATTCGTTGATCATTACGAAATTAGGAAAGGAAATATTCGAATGTGCATCTAATTTTAATGTCTTAAATGCTAATCTTCATTCTCGTATTATTCTTCTGATTAATCCAAATAATCCACTTGGTTGGCGACGTTTATTCCATTGAAATTCTTCTTTCGATAATAAATTTTGCTTCTGAAAATCATTTACATGTTATTATTAATAAAATCTTTGCATTGAGTACTGAGCTACGATAGTTTACGTGTTGATGTGGTGTACACAGAGGAATGTTGTTAGTGTTAGATAGATAATGGATACATCAATCTATCGAATTAAATCGACAGAAACTGACACAACAGTATTTCCAAGTAAAAATAACATTGGAAATGATTGAACGAGCCAAAATACGACAATCATAGGCGGATTTTTTCATTTGGATGGATTTAAAAGAATTTATGCTAAGAAATGCAACATTTGACGATGAATTGGAATTATTTATTTTATTCAACAGGAATTTTCCTTTTCAGACGAGAAATTTTTGAGTTGTAATGAAATAGGATTGTTTCGTTTGGTGTTTTCATTTAATCAAACAATGATCAATGAATTTTCAATAAAAACACTTGAAAAATGTTTTATAGAAACCCTTTCGAACTTTGAAACTAAATGAGAATATGTCATACCTATTCCTGCTGATTTTAAACTCTCCAAATGTTCTTATGCAAAAGTAGACCATTGTGACTTTTATAAGAATATGCACTTGTAAAGTGATGATGAATAACACTGTTTTGTAGTCGTGCTGACAAGAAACAGAAACATGTACTTTTTCTTTTTTACTTCATTTCTTCGCCTTCCATTAGACAAAAATGAGGAAAGTACGTAGTTTTATTTTCAACAAAGAGCTCACTTTTCGGTTAGACGTGTTTTCTCTAAGAATTTGATTCACAGTAAGTGATGAGAATGTTTATCATTGGATCACATTCACACGTTAGACTATTTTTAACCATTATAACAGAGAGAAAAAACCTGACATTGTGTTACTCACTTTGAACCATACAATTGAATCATAATCCGATCGCCGAGCTAACCACTTGAAATATTTTAATGAAAAAAAAAAGTACTGATTCATCAGTTTTCAATAAAAACACATCGTTTACAGAGCGAATAAATTGTTGTAGTTAGCTAACAGTTGTGCATGGGTTTGAAATGAGAGAGAATGAATATAAAATAGAGTGATAATTAGCCGTCAGTATACACTCCCAATATGCTCTTGTCGTTCGACAACCATACTTCGTATTTTCTCTTGCAACGTCATCTTCAGTATGTAAATACGAGAGAATAGCGAAATTTGATTGAATCGACTCATCATTGAAAATGGTAACAAATAATGAATACAATTCAAAGCAATCGATTGTATCTATTTCATCGTAAGGGTGGGTTCATTCAATTAATTAAAATTCTGTTTTTAATTCATTTTCGTATAAAAACTCGATTATCTACTACGTTATCATTCAATTTCGACCAAGTCACATCAAAATTCCTATTTTATCAAATTTCCATTCAGTTATGACTGTTGCTTGACACAGATTTTCTTCTTTTTCTGTTTCACTATATGCCAGGTGCAGTACGAAATTATTTCTTTGCTAACTCTGAATTTGTTCATCTTTAGAAGCAATTGTTGTCCGGTAGCTGTTTGAAAACAAACTAATATTTCAAATTTAGACGATTATTTTTGTATAGAGATGGCATCTCCTCCTCCGATGAATATGATTGCTACGTCTGTGTATGGATACCAACTGTCGTTGGGTGTGGGTATTACAGGTGTGATACTTTTCACGTTGTCAACTTGTGTTCATACTTATCAAATGTGTGTGACACGCATGTGGTGGCTCGTAGTGCTGATACTTGGTGGAATAATGGGCTATGTCGCACGCATTTATTCTTGGTATGATGATACTAGTCTCGATGCATTTCTTACTCAAACTGTTACTCTTATGATTGCACCATCATTCTTCTCAGCTGCTCTGTATATTGCTTTTGGTCGAATAATTTCTATTCTTGGTCGACAATATTCTCTATTACCACCGTTTTGGTATACTGTTATCTTTGTCATTGCAGATATAATCTCTCTTACTGTCCAAGCAGTCGGCGGAGGACAAGCTGCCGTTGCCGCCAGAACGAATGCTGACACATCCAATGGAACTCATATAATGGTTGCAGGTATATGCTTTCAAATGTTGAGCATGTCAATCTATGTGTTACTTGTCATAATCTATATGATTCGACTATTAAAATCAAAAGTCGAATTAACAAGAGATATGAAAAATTTTTTAGGTGGTATGAGTTTTGTTACGTTGATGATCTTTATCCGTTGTATTTATCGTACAATCGAACTGCTGGAGGGCTGGAGTGGTTATATCATCACTCATGAAGTCTATTTTGCATGTCTGGATGGTCTACCAATGATAATCGCCGTAGTAGCATTCAATGTCTTTCATCCAGATCGATATATCAAGAATGCAAGTCAAGTTAATGAGGTGAACACTGCTACCGAATTGAAATAACTTTATTCCCCTACTTATCTTGTGTATGAATCTAGGAAATAAACCAAGATTTTCCCAATCCACACGCTTAAATTTGTTCAATTATAGAAAATAGTCAAACTGAAAGACGCATATCACCTATTGACCATAAATTGCTGCCAGTATAAAAAGATTCGGGAGTGAATGTGCTGGCATATCAAAGTCATTCACACTCTTTATCTCGTTTTAACATTATTGAAAGGAGAGTCTATTAGTTCGTATCATCAAATGGTCAATTGTCCTCGAAATCGATATTTATTTATTAATAACTGTAAACTATTCCAATGGTAGATCCCGTCAGGTCCAAGTCCTGTGAAATTTTTCCAAAATTTTGCTGTTTCTTCTCAATAAAAGTCACTGTGAAAGTTCTCATATATGTAGAATCTCCCGGAATCAAAAAAAAGTAAAATTTTTTCATGCGTTCTTGCATCACTTAGTACATTTTTATAAAATTATACCGAAAGATGTAGTGCGAAAAGCGGTACGATATACAGGCATCAACTTCTTGTATTGTTCGACATTTTGTTGAAAGACTATTTTTCAAAAAAAAGAATTTTCTTGTATCATCTAAAATTAATCGCACAAAAGCAGAAAAGGCAGTCAGAGAATGAGCCACTGTTAGTCAATTGTAGAGCTTTTTACACTGCATCTTATAGAATATTTTGTTCCTTTTCAAACAATGTACTAAGTAACGCAAAAAGCACAGGACAAAGTATTAACTATTTTAACTCGTGGTAACTAAGAGTAAATCTATACATTATAGCAGAACGTTTTGATCAGTGTAGTAGATCTATTTTAAACTTGAGATCAACTAAAGCCCGGATTCGGACTCAAGGAGGTCTATTGCAATTGCTGCGTAAGAGTGTTTTGTTTTGTTCATCTGATTGTCGATCTCAGTCAAAAAGTCTTGTGACGCGTAGTAGCTATTTCTCAACTTTATAACGAGTTTGAAGTGCGTTTCAGTTGTATTCTAGCATTTTTTAGATAGTTTTTATCACTTTCATTATCATCTTGTTCTGAAACCGGTCGATAAATACATGGATATTTTCATTTAAACGGTGTTGTGCAGTAGAATATTTTGCTCGAAATTTTGTTTTGCATTATAAGAATTACGACAACATTGTTCAAATGATTTATGTTCTATGATATCTTAACAATTCGTTCTTTTCCTTGTGAAAACGAAATCATATTACAATCAGATATACAAGTTCAAGTTAATAACGTTGAATTTGACTTTAGAAAAAAGTCCTATTTAATTTATATCAATTTTGAAATAATCAATGTGCTGTGGTATGAAAAAGACAATGAACATTTGAAAATATGATTTATTCTTTTTTTGAAACGAGATTACTCGAGAGATCGGGTTAACTGTAAAATGATTTTCTATACAAGTAAACAATGAAGAAGAAACTGTTTTTCTTTCTCATTTACATCGACGTAATTTATGAATCTATTTGAAAGTGACACAATTTATTTTCTTTGTGTTAGGTATTCAATTTTTGTAATATGTTGTCAGCAACATATCAATCAAAGAATGATTTTCATTCGCATATTATCAGCATTAGTCTACAGGATTGGCAAACAGTGGATGAATCTAAACGCTATCGAACGCGAGTTTACGAAACTAGTAAACTTACAATTAAATCCCAAGAATTATTTCTGTACATGATGTCCCAACGAAGAGGAAGATTTTATTAGATCAAAATAGTCATCACAAAAACTCAATAAGAATAAAAGAAAAGAATGATTTTCAAACGAAATAGATCAAACGTGTTTAGGAAAATATTGTCTTTGTTCAATCATTTGTTTTTATCTATTGTCATTAGTGGAACATTACAAGAGAAAAATTTAATTCAATGAATCAAATCAAACGTATTATCATCCAACATCGTATACTATACAACACTTGCTTTTCTCCTTTGTGTTTCTTTAATTGTTACTCTTTGTATACTTCGAGATCGTTCTAAACGAGAATCAAAATCATTATATTGATTTAAATATATTCAAAATAATAATTATACTGTGTATGGGACTAAAAGAAGAGAAATAAATTACATCGTACAGTTCTTATCGTTTCATAGATTTTATTTGAATAGATAAGTCGTGATATTTGAAAGTATTATGATTATTCTTCATATCTCAAAGACCAGATGACTCGATTCTCTCACTTCAAAATTATCCTTATAAATGACTGTGTTTTTTTTACTTTTGATGTTTTTCATTGAGGTACGAGTAATGTTTATTTCCATTCTAACCACTATCATAGTTATTGGAGGTAAAAAATATTTTAACTAAATATTAAAATACAATTTGTTTTTTGAGTCATTTCAAAGGACTTATTAATGAATCAGTTGGTGGTAAGCATTTAAGAAACTTTCTTTTGTTTTTATGATTAATCTTTTTTGATCTTTTTGTATAAGATACACTTTCATCGAGTAATTATCTAATTTATTGTGCCAATGAGTCAAGTATGAAAGTAGGAAACTTCACTGCTATGGGTATTCATCCTTCATACTCTGATGACCCTTTACAAGTTTGGCACACTACTATCCCCGAAGTAATGCGATTGTTTCGTTTTATACCAGTAGAGGAAGGCGGAATACCGAACAATTATCGGATAACATCTCAATTTTTCGGTCCAACAAGATCACTTGTTTATGACAGCGATCAGAATTATCTCGGATTTAACCGAACTAATCATACGTCAACCAGTCAACATTGGCGTGTTGAATTGACTGATGGTGGAAATTATATGATATATCAAGCTGCTAAACCTCATTTGTATTTAACAAAATCTTATGAACCTTACATACTTACAGTTGCTGGCACCGAATATTTCTGCGCATGGTGTCTCATTGAAGAAGGAGATTTTATTGGAGTTAAACCTGCAGAATAAGAACTGCATAAATATTAAATAAAAGAAAATGATTCTTTAAAAATGTTGAGAAAAAGTAAATTTTTAACATTAATAATATAAAAATAAGCGTAAATATGAAACTATTTTGTTGATAACAATTAATTCCATCATTATAATATAATGAAAAATAAGCTTTTAATGTTATATAGCTTTTTGCTGAGCCACCTTGTGCACATGTTGTATATTTTGAATCTCGTTTGATGATCACCTATTTTCAACCCGGATCATTACCAAAAGTCGATTCATCCACATTATATATTGCATCGGGTGAATCAAATATTCGTAGTTTAGTTAAAAAATTAATTTCATACTTGTGACGATTTTTTATGGAAGAGATATATATTCTGCAGAGATGAGCAGCTCGGATTCCGAAGCCGGAGCGAGCTGAAATGCGCAATGCTTCGTGGACTCCGAATATTTTCTATAGTACTTCATTTAGAAAAGAGCTTAAAGTACTGAGAATACATCCTATTCCGCAATTTTGAACATTTGGGTGCCAGTTCCGCATCTGAAATCGATTCCCACCGATTCCGGAATTCTGTGATGTTATTTCTAGGAATTTTCACACACTCGGGAATTCCTTAACGGAATCATATCCTCACCCTCAAACATCATGATTTTACAAAAAGCCACAGGCATTCGAAAAGAGGTGAACTTTCTGCATCTTGCTATGAGGAAATGTTAATTTCGAATTTTTTTCGAAAAATCGACTTTTCTGGGGAATGGGATCCTAAGATAATCCTACGATGGGCCTTTATGTCAAGCATCTTGTTTTTACTAATTAGTATTTCTAAGGTATTGTTCTCAATTTGGTTTCTTCTAGTAAAATAAACAAGAAAAAGTACATAGCTATTCCTTAATATGAATAGTTAATTAAATTCATCACGTCATTCTCTGCCTCGGANATCTCAATTTTTCGGTCCAACAAGATCACTTGTTTATGACAGCGATCAGAATTATCTCGGATTTAACCGAACTAATCATACGTCAACCAGTCAACATTGGCGTGTTGAATTGACTGATGGTGGAAATTATATGATATATCAAGCTGCTAAACCTCATTTGTATTTAACAAAATCTTATGAACCTTACATACTTACAGTTGCTGACACCGAATATTTCTGCGCATGGTGTCTCATTGAAGAAGGAGATTTTATTGGAGTAAAACCTGCAGAATAAGAACTGCATAAATATTAAATAAAAGAAAATAATTCTTTAAAAATGTTGAGAAAAAGTAAATTTTTAACATTGATAATAT
The DNA here is from genome assembly GCA_905250025.1 of Adineta ricciae. Lineage (NCBI taxonomy): Eukaryota > Metazoa > Rotifera > Eurotatoria > Adinetida > Adinetidae > Adineta > Adineta ricciae. Next base: position 94,208 of record CAJNOJ010000331.1, on the reverse strand, counting down.
AAAAATAAGCGTAAATATGAAACTATTTTGTTGATAACGATTAATTCCATCATTATAACTTAATGACAAATAAGCTTTTAATGTTATGTAGCTTTTTGCTGAGCCACCTTGTGTACATGTTGTATACTTCGAATCTCGTTTGATGATCACCTGTTTTCAACCCGGATCATTATTGCATCGGGTGAATCAAATATTTGTAGTTTAGTTAAAAAATTAATTTCATACTTGTGACGATTTTTAATGGAAGAGATATATATTCTGCAGAGATGAGCAGCTCCGATTCCGAAGTCGAAGCGAGCTGAAATGCGCGATGTTTCGTGGACGCCGAATATTTTCTATAGTACTTCATTTAGAAAAGAGCTTAAAGTACTGAGAATACATCCTACTCCGCAATTTTGAACATTTGGGTGTCAGTTCCGCATCTGAAATCGATTTCCACCGATTCCGGAATTCTGTGATGTTATTTCTAGGAATTGTCACACACTCGAGAATTCCTTAACGGAATCGTGTCCTCACCCTCAAACATCATGATTTTACAAAAAGCCACAGGCATTCTAAAAGGGGTGAACTTTCTGCATCTTGCTATGAGGAAATGTTAATTTCGAAATTTTTTCGAAAAATCGACTTTTCTGGGAGGATGGGATCCTAAGATAATCCTATTATGGGCCTTTATGTCACCCATCTTGTTTTTACTAATAAGTATTTCTAAGGTATTGTTCTCAATTTGGTTTCTTCTAGTAAAATAAACAAGAAAAAGTACATAGCTATTCCTTAATATGAATAGTTAATTAAATTCATCACGTCATTCTCTGCCTCGGATGAAATTTTATATTTACATGCATGAGAAGCCCTAAAAAAAAAAGCCAGAAAAAGAATTGTATTGCTCACAGCATATATTTCAACAGTCACTATCATACGCATACGTGAACTCATCATTTTCAATGAATAAATATCAATCTGTACGTATCACTTTTGTTCCAAAACCGAAGAAACATAATTTATCAACAGCCGGAAATAAGGTACCTTTATGACAAGTGCTAACAACGATAATAATATAATCGACTCTGTTTTTCTTTTTTATTTTCATAGATAATTCCTATGAAAGAGAGTAAACAGCAATATCAAGATGATATTCCTATTCCACCATCGTTATTTCATGTGACACCATGTACAATGTCACCTGATACATTTACATTACCATCAACAACAATGTCAACAACACAATTAATAAAAAATGAAACACAAAGATCAAAAATATTCTCACGAAATTCATTGTCAGCGTTCGATGTTGTCCAACAACCCGTGAAAAAAAGTATTAAGTATGTACTTGATAGATTAGCTTGTTTCTGAATTATTGTTTTCAATTTATTGTCAAATATAACGGATGCGCCATAAATAGGTGCTCCCTTAGTATTTCTGGGGTTTCTCCTCTATGATCTATGCGACGAAAATACTTTTTTTAAATTAAAAGACAACGCTTGGAATTCTCTACAAAATGGTGCATTTTATTTAGTGAATATACTCTTCTGAACTTTTTTGGATCGGATGTAATCGTACAGTGAAATTAAGTATGAAAAGTAAAATCTTTTCTTCTGTAACTTTTTCACAGAATGTTTTATTTCATCTATCAGTCTCAGCCCATAGTTGCAACTAGCTCACCTAATAGGCTACAATCTTTAATGATAATAATCGAGTGAATCTGATGATCAATGATCTCCCTAGATAATGCGGGAAAATGATCAACAGATTGTGTTTTGACCTAGAGAAAAATTAAATCTTAGAATGCAATTCAAATCTCATTCAAATCCAATAGAAATGAGTAAAATCAGGAGCCAGCAAAAGCCATTCAAATGAGAGGACTCAAGATCGAGATTTTCCAACTTGCACTGTCTCAGGTTATGCGTATTCAAACTATACTGAAGATCCCAGAACTTATGATAAATAAATAAAATTAATGCTGTTCATCATTTGAATTCATAATTTGATTATTTGGAATGACATTATTCCATCTAAATTGTGACAAAGTTTTATTGCAACATCATCATTTTACATTTACATTTAACAGCCGTTTGTATACCTTTAATTTTCATCCGTTCTCAAATATATATTTAAAGTGACTTCGAAGTTCAATTAAACATGCTTTTGTAGAGAATTTCGAGCACTATATTTTAATTAAAAACCTGTTTTTATCACAAGAATAATGAAGAAGAAATATTAAAAATACTAAGAGGCCAATTATTTACGGAACACCTGTTTACTTTATTACAGGGTTTTACGAAAACAGAACAAAGATAAAAAGAAAATACCTCCAACAACATGGCGTATTATTATTATTAGCATTATTGCCGCACTGATATTGAGTATAATTGCTGTTGGTATTTATCTTGCTATTCGTTTCATAAGATCAACAACAAAAAGTACTACAATAGGTAATCTACATAATGTTCTATCCGATCTTCTGCCTTTTACAAAATTTCGTATAAGATGATTTGTTTCATAGTTGCGAATCCTGTGCTGCGGTGGAATGTAACAGGCATTACTATAGCTGGCATCGGTGGTTCAGCTGGTGTGAACGCTAATCAGCTTAAANGCACGTCAAAATAATATTTTTTTTCTTTGGAATGTCAACGTACCATCCGACGTGTCAATGAATATCGGACGAGCAATATCACCGATATGACTGAAAAAAAGAAGGAGAGAGGAAACGTCAAATTGATTAACAGTGAAAACAATCGATTTTCTTCCTTGTGAGATTTCTTCGAAGGTTTGCTTCGATCAAACTTATGGCGGCAAAATCCGAATGATTTACTGTTATATATTTACTGATGATCTGAATTGTAACAATCGATAAATCAACGCATAGTCAATCGTTGATTTAAGATAGCACCAAGACAACCTTATTTACATTATTCTTTCTGCTTGCATTCTTTGTAAGTTTCAACAAAGAAAAGTAAAACCGACAAAATATACATCTTGAGGGTAAGAAAACTGCACAACGTAATGAAATAAATAAACTAATCAAAGTCATTCACTATGCAAATGATAAATAATCCAGAAAAGAAGTTTTTTCTTCACCAGCAAAAATAACTAGAACAAACAAAACTTATTCGATTAAAGATGAGTTGTTTTTTCTTTAGATAAGAAACCTGTAATAAACATTGACATGGATGATGCAAAAAACAATATTCCCATTGATCTTTGACATCAATCAATCAATGAGAAGTAAAATTCTTACAATCACATAGAAAACCAGTGCAACTATTTCCAATGATTGACTTGTTCGAACAAAATCGAGTGAACCCATAAATGCTGTATTTGTTGCATTACTTGGATAAGCACGAGCACTCCAATCAGCGTAACAATCATAGCCAATGACCTATATTCGATGAAGAAAAAGTTACACGTAAACGATCAATTTAAATAAGTAACTAGTATGTCGCATAAACGCCATATATCAACTTAAACTGGTGCTGCTGTATTAATAATCCAATCAGATAAGGAAAATGCAATGATAAAAAGAACAAATGATACAAAATACGATATCAAAGATACCCAAAGACTTGTAAGACCAATTTTACCAGATACACGAACAAAATTCATCCTTTGTTCTTTCTTTATATTCGTTCAAATGAAAGATGACAAAAAAATGAAAAAGGTCAATATCATTGATNTTAGGACGAACCAATCACTTCCTTCCAATACGTCTCACCATTTCAAACAGATATTTCCAATATGCTTCACCACTTGGTGCACATTGAGCAGGTATAGGATAAGGAAGCTTAGTATTTGGAAATTGCCACCTAAGCAATTCACCGCTGTAATAAAAGTTTTTGTGTATATCTAATGTCCATGAAAGACAATTTCCATATGTTAGACATCTGAGCTCTTCAGAAATAAAAGCATTCCATGCAAAAAGAAATAGTTAAAAAGGTCTCGCTTTAATCGTGTTCTAAAAGGGTAAAATAATCTCATCATCATCAAATTGACATGCTAATTATTCTTTTTAAAGTGAGGACTCATTAATTGAACTAAATAAACATAGCTCACTGCTCATTCCTTCGAAATCTTCCGGTATTGAGAGTACCAAAGCGGACTGAATAGGAGAAGAATCTGCTAAAACGCATAAAAGTTTCTCTCTTTACCAGTTCAAAATTTCGACGTGCCCCGAGAAACTGAGTATACCACTTTGTAGAGCGAGTTCTGCTCTATCATTTCCTATATGTCTCTTATTCTGGGAATTCCAAAAACTGGACTTTTATTGGTGAAAATGTCCAGCCATTTACTAGTAATTTTAAGGGGTATTTGCGGAGATCTATGAGCCCGTGCTCGTTCTAGAGAAGCTATGGAATCGAAAGCAACACAGCTCCAGAAAGTACAAATGAAGCTGAACAAAAATAGCCTATTTGAAGAAATTCCAGATAGAAAATATATGGAAAATAATAGTCCACAAAGAAAAGTCTCAAAAGCCACTAGTACATTTTTGTATGAAAAAAGCTTGAAAAGTTGAATTCTGGGAGGCAAGGATGCCGCGACATTTTGTGAAATCTAAATAGATCAAAATGATCGTCTCGTCGAGCTCTACAAACCCTGAAATTTTCGCGTTGAAAGGAGAACCTTCATGTAATGGTGGTAGAAACCCCATGGAAACACCCTAATATTTGTTTTTTCTCTTGATATCCATATTCAATCATTGTTGTTTATTATTGACATGTTTCATTTGCAGTAGTCAGTCGCTTCACTAGTATATTCTTGGATGCGGTAACTGTGCGAAAGATTGAATAATGTTATGTTTTAGATAGAACGAATTGTCATTATGGATGATGAAATTGAATCTGAGATTGCATCTGATAATTCAAATGAACTTGAAATAGGACCAAAGTTCGTTATTTCTATATTAATTTGCATCTAATAGTTCTTTTCTAGTGAAAGCGAAATGATTCATTGGACCAGACGGAGAAATTTCGATGTTCCAAAATCCAATTCGACCGGGATAATCTTGAATTGCTGTAAATGTTCCACTTCGGATAATTTCGATTCCTTTGGGCTCATAATGAAATAATTTGGTTAAAAATTGAAGAGAAATGTTTTGTTCATTGAAAAAGAGTTCCGATGAAATTAATTGACGAAGGAAATGTAAATTGGTTTCGATTCCCCAAAGATTTATTTGTTGAAGAACAAATGAAAGTTTTGTAATTGTTTCTTGCCGATTTTCACCATGAACGATAATTTTGGCCAATAACGAATCATAAAATGGGCAAATTTCAATTCCACTACAAATCCACGTATCAATTCGAATATCTTCGGTTGTTTTGGGAAATTCAACTTCAGAAATCTTTCCTACGGATGGACAAAAATCATTTAAAGGATTTTCTGAACAAAGTCGAAGTTCAACTGCGTGACCAAATGGTTTTGATAATTGATAAATTTCATCGATTTGTTCACTAAATGCCAATTTGACCATCCATTCAACCAAATCAATTCCGTAAATGATTTCAACTGTTCCAACGGATCGATAGTGAACAAAAGATGTCAATTGAACAGCGAAATTTCTCATTGCACATCGGATTTGCTCGGAAAGATTCATTGCGGGTGATTCTTCAAGTATTTTTTGATTTCTTCTTTGTAAAGAACAATCTCGTTCAGCAAATGAAACAATAAAACCTTTTCCATCGCCAAAGATTTCAATTTCAATATGTCGACCATTTTCCACATATCGTTCAAGATAAAGACCATCGTTGATTAAATATTTTTGTGCTGATCGTTGAAATTTTTCATAAAGATTTTCTAAATCTTTCTCATTCAAACATTGACACATTCCTTTGCCACCTGAACCTGCGGTACTTTTCAACATGACAGGATATCCAACACGTAATGCTTCTCGTTTCGCATCTTCGATATCAATTAAAAGGTCACTTCGAGGTAAAACTGGTAAATTCACTTCACACTAGAGATGTCCACAGGGCAGGGCAGAGCAGAAATAGGCAGGGCTGTCCTGCTAATTATACACGTGGATCATGAATCCATTAAAACAGTCTTTTTTGCTTAAAAATATTCAAAAATACTAAAGAAAAACGCAATTTTACCATCGAATAACCTCTAATACTGTTTAATACACTTAGTATAATAGTTTTTCTTCCTTCATAAAAACGGCATTTTATTGCTGTTTCAGCGTTTTTAGACATTGTCTGTAATCTACTGTACTGAACAGTTAATCTAAAGGATCTTTCAAGATAACATAAATTTTAGATGAAATCGTAGTGATCTTCAGAAGAAGAAACGATAGAATTCTCCTGAGATCAAAGAGCAAACAACTAGAAAAATAATAAATCCTTGTGATAGAAAAGTTTTGACTCGTTTCTACATGTATTTAGTTAGGTCTTCTTCTCTTTACTACTCTAAAAAATAGATCCCTGTTCAGAAAAAACTTATTTCTCATTTGAATTAAGTTATTTTGTGCAGGAATCAAAATGATAATACTAATCTTTAATCAATCGTCATTTCTCCCAAACGTTGATGCCATAAGTAGTCGAATAAATAACTGTACTTCCCAAAATTAATTATTGGACAACCGAACTGGAAGTATTATGTTGATTTCAAATCTAATGCTAGATAATCTGTTTTGTCGCATAAAGTTGTTTATCAGACTTCCTCTCGAATCAAGTCATACTGGAAATGAGGATCAATCGAAAATGAATAACACTAATCCTTTTTTTTAGTTTTTTTATGAGATAAATTTAATAAAACTGGTAATATTCTTTTGTTAAGTTTATTTTTACGTATATGTATCGAATGCTATCCTATTTATCAGCTCTACATATGTTGAATTTTATCAATTATATTGTGCAAAATACTAACTATACAATCTTAGTTATATAATGTATTCGCCCTGCAGGACAGGGCAGAACAGGGCAGGGCAGAGGTACTGCAGGGCAGGGTAGGGCAAAAAAAAGTGCCCTGTGGACATCTCTGATGAACACTATTTGTCAAATTCTCTCAATGTCTGATTGATTTTGATATTCATTCCGTCAGAAAATCATTCGAGTCAATCGATTAAAAACTAAAAAATAAAATCAATGTTTTGAATCACAAATAAAATATTCGGAAAATCCATTCGGTTTGAAGAAGCAGGATTTTGTTCGTTTGCCAATTGAACTATTACTAGGAAGAATACGAAGGTCACGAGCAGCAACTGCACGAACATGAGCAATAGAACGAAGGTCTGACAGGAGAAGAGCAAGATCTTCAGCCAAAGAAATAGCTCGAATTGGATCAGCAGAACGAAAATCAAAAAACACTTGACGAGCAGCACGAGTTGTATTTTCAACACAAAGATAATCTTTCCATTTACACACGCGATCATTTGTTTTGCAACGAGGACACTTATTATCTACTGATTCTATTGACGATTTTGAACTTGTTACTTGGCTCATCGTTTTCTTATGTTTGAAAGGTAAAATCAATTCTAAAATGAAAATGTTCGATGTCGATTTAAACAAATCAAATCGAGTGTTTTATTCGTTTCTCTCCTTCTTCCCCCAGCTGTACAAGAATAAAGCCTTTCAAGCAAATGAGTGCACTTCAAAATCAATGTGTTAACAAAAACAAAATTCTTTATTGAAAAAATATGTATTGGACAAAAAACATTCAACTCTAAACGTCTCATTTCAATTATTTTCTTTTTCTTGTTTATTTTCTCTCGCTAACCATCATGTTCATATGTAACCCAATGAAATTATCTTCAGTATTAGTGTAACTGTCACTGAAAAACGTTTTGTTACAGTAATAATGTCAACTACGGGCAAAGTTCTCGATTACGTTTAAAATGGGAGTTGAATGACTGGTTCTTTTGGTAAACACTATCCAGTAGTTTTCGTAATTAGCTATATTCTGATGAACAGTTGATATTTCTAATGCTTAACAAAAGAGCAAAAGTTGAACAGAATTTATTCTTTGTACTATATTTACTAGTCTAAAGTGCATCTGAAGAGTAATAATATCTTCATTGATCCTGAACTGAATGTATCGTTGTAAACATATGGTTTTGAGTTGAGCGATAATCATCAATCTCTCCAAAACATGAATTTTCTCCTGTTATCAACGAGTTGTTATGAGGCGCCTAGTCGAGTAAGTGTATGTTGAAAACAATGATTGCCTATTTCTGCAGTCCCGAAAAAGAGCATTTCACACCAGTTACTCTTTTCTCTGTGAATGACATATCTCGTCACTCGTTTCATAATTATTATTTCTATCTTGCAATCAACAGAATTCCAAGTCAATGGCAACCACAACGAATGAGCATGACCCCTGTGGTGTTATCTGGTTGTGGATGGTAATACTGATAACAACAATCCAAACTATCAAAACTCGATCACATAACTTCAACAAGTTGTCGATCATATCTATACATATATTGATTATGATCAATGTATAGAATTCATTCCTGATATTGATGATACAAAAGTATGTCTGATCATATCCGGATCAGTTGGATAATTCATATTACGATTTATTCATGAATCATGATCTACCGCAAATCGATTCGATTTTCATCTTTTGTGCCAGTAAAAATCGGCATGAACAATGGATATTGAAATGGTCTAAGGTAAAAACAGAGGCGTTCATAGACATCGCAAGAGAAAAGCATTTCGCAGAACGATGCCATTCGGTTCGGTTGGCCAAGGAAAAGACTTACATTCTTTCTAGACAAGAACTGTACAACTTTTTTCGACTATCTATTGGACTTTACAAACGGATAAACAGTGTCTAATCAACATGAAACTTGCAGATAGTTACTGTCTCTCTCGTTTGTTTTCTCTTTCCTTGTTCGTAGCGTGTTCTCTTGTGCGTATTTCGCGTTATTTAATTTTTTTGATAAAGTAATTGTGATTAGAACGGTCAGCGCCTTAGTTCCAAACTCGTCATTACAAAAATAATAAAAAAATCGACGTCACATATTCACTCGTTACTGTATTGTCAACAGGTGAGAGTAAAGAGGAGAACGAGGACGTCATCCTGGTGATGTATTTTTTTCTTTTATAAAAATCTCTTCCTCACGACGTGTTCTTTTTTAATCAAAGGACTGAAAGACGTCTTGCCAAGTATATTCGACGGTGCCAATTCGGAGTCTTGAAAAATATTTCTGTGCAGATAATACTTGGACACTAATAGCACATACAGTTCATTTGACTAGCAATTATTCACTAATTACGACGAACGCCTCAAATGCTATTCTCCTATGCGTACACGACTTCGTGTGGATAACAACAAATATCTACTAGATGTTCTCGAATGATTTATTTCTTTCAACTGTTGATGTGAAGAATAATCCATGGAAAAATCTCATCGAGACGCGTTGTAATCAAAATTCTTATTCTAAGAATGGCATTGAAATCTTTTCACTGTTCCATTTTATGCTTTGTTTACGATGAAAAAGAATCCACTGAACAATTATTTCATTTAATTTTATTCAGCAATTCATTGTATGGCGGATGGGCGCAGTGGACTTGTTCTAATCAAGGATTTTTTGACGTTGGTAACGTCTCCGAACTTATTTGAGATGTCGGAACCAACTAATACTGAAATTTTATCATTGATTGGTGATTTAATCCCACGACCATTCGATGTTCAGTATCCATTGGCGTCATTTATTGGTAAAAGAATTGCTTAACTCGTATTCCATTTAAATCAATTCCTTTGGTTGATTGTCAACTCATATCGTGTCAAATGCAACCATAGAAAAACAAATTTTTATTCGCATTAACTTCAACTGATATCTTTGAGAAATTACATCAACAATGTCGTTTGCATGAATTAACTATCCATAGTCCGCTATTTGCTTGTCTTCTCTTGATAGTTCATCATTGTTTTCCACTGGGTAAAAACATGAAATAAAAACCATTTGAAATTAGCAGCGCATTTGATATGCGTATGCGCCTACCTGAAACCCCATTAACTAGTTCATCAGTTAGGTTTTTTGTTGATCTGCAGGAATTAAAACTGAAAAAATCTTATTGAATTCATTCAACTCGATTTTGGTCATTGGCACTCGAATGAATGTCTGTAACTCGAAATGCGTTGAAAAAAGAAGGAATTCTATTGACAATGCACGTGTTTGCTGATCTCCTCAAAGATGGTCGTAATCTCCATGAATTAGGTCAACTAGAATCAGAAGGATGTGTGTGTGAACTTGATCATTCTAATCTTGGTAAATCTCCATTTTCATGTGATTATTCACAAGGAAATCTCAAAATACGAGGTTTACATCTGAGCAATAATTGCAATGCTTCTCATCCTATGGAATAAATATGTTTGTTGCTTGTGCGGGTGATGGTCAACTGGACTTTTCAATGGTTCATGAAATAGCCACTGGTGAGAAGGCGAAAGAGTTTTTCGATTACTATATTCGTCTTGTGGAAACATGAGCTGATCAGAGTTGTTGTACGAATGGAATAACTCATGGCAAGAGCATATTGTTGATGATGTCGAAAACAAACTTTGTCTTTTTTTGAATATGTCTACAATGAGACTGAATGATTGAGAAATCAATTATTTGCACTTTTTCGAGAACGTTTATGTGCTGAAATGTCTTCTATCAGAGAACTTGATAATCTGCCATTTCTCCGCTGGATATGATATTTTCAATTAAAATTATATTTTACGTCAATTTCTTCTCTTCGTCTATATAATTATCATTGAAAAAGGACATTTTACTATGCACTACAAGGAAAACAAGTTCAACTGTTATCATTATCAAATCAATGGTGTTGATAGTAAAGGACATAGTAGCAGATTTTTGGAATGTCTGAAAGCGTGGATTCAATCTGAGAAATACCATTGAAATCTAAATTTAACAGAAATTAAGATTTGTATTCATGTGAAACAATTTCATTAATCTCGAAAAGCGAAAAAGCAACATGCTGACATGATCATTTCTGCATCTTTTCAAAAACAGATTCCGAGAAGACAAACCTTTTTCTGTTTAACCTTAATTCAAAGTTCATCGATTTTGTTTCTTTTGATATAAAAGTACATGAGATGAGATAAACAACTCTTAATGAATTTCCTTTGAAAAAGAAATCTTTCGTCACTAGAGAATCTTTTATTCGTTAGTAAACTCGCCAACTTAAATGTCATCATGAAATTCAATTGTCTTCTTATAATCATTGCAAACGTATTTGTGTCGAATTGTTGGCCCAATTTTGATCTTTCTCGGTACAATTGAGTGTCTCTTAAATCTCATCATATTTTCCAGGAAAGCTTTAAGAAAAAATCCTTGTTCAATCTATTTCCTCGCATACAATCTGATCAATCTTCTTTATCTTTATATAAATTTTCTTTATCTGATCATAAGTGTAGGATATAATCTCAATCCTGCACTATCGAATGTAATCATTTGTCGTGTTTATCTTTATTTGACTGTGCTATTACATTGTTTAAATCAGTATTATTTAGTTTTGGCCTCCATTGATCGAATGTTGATCACGTCATGGAATGCGAATATTCGCCGTCGAAGTTCTCACCGTCTGGCATATCTTTCGATATTGTTCGGTACAATGTTTTGGATTTTATTCCAGTCATTCGTTGTTTCTGGTTACAATTCTTCAATATTCTTCATTTGTTTGTGTTTGTGATTTTGCTCCGGGAATTGAAATAATTTGTATCACTTTATTATACGATTATTGGCGAAAGTTTAGTTTATTGTTTTGTTGTTTAGATGTGGATTGTGTTTATTGAATAATATTCGAAAGATTCGTCGAATTCGAAATTTGACAAATCATTCGGTTCAAACTGTTTCGGAAAATTTAACAAAAGTCAACAATTCGAAAATCTCATTCGCAATTTGTGTCTTTTTAGTATAAATATTCCAGCTTGTCTTATTTTTTATGCAAAATTCGTCGCATCAAAAATATTTCGTCAATAAATTAAAAAGATTCTGACTTTTTCAAAAATGTGAACCTGATATCGAATAAAGACTTTCTTCGGTGGAATAAGGTAATGATCATTCAAACATTATGAGTGAGTGTCAAGTTGTGATAATGAACACATTACGAGATCACATAAACGATAAAAGGAATGTATGGGAAATGTGCGACATCTTTCATTCGTTCATTTCTTTTCTCATGAGTCATTTCATCAAATATTCAAAACAATCTCATTACAAATGGATAACAAAAAGAAGAAACATCTGAACGTAGTTTTTGTTGGCCTAAACAATTCTGGTAGATCCACTTTCCTCACTCAATTACTATGTAGATGCGGTGGAATTGATAAACGAACGATGATGAAATTGGAACGAGATGCATTACAAGTTAGAGAAACTGATTCTTTTCATGGAAATATTTCTTTTGTGTAGCTCGGAATGACTTCATTGAAATATTCTTGGATTCTCGAACAATTAAATCGAATGCGGGAACGAAGTATCAACATTCAAATTGAATTGAATCGATTTGTAACGAAGAACTATTTTGTTTCGATCAATGAAGAGCGTTCTACTGAAAGTTTCCTTCGACGAATAATTCTTTCTCAAGTTGGTTTTTTCTCTTCATTTCAAATTGATTTCCATAGCGAATTTTCTTAGATCGATTGCGTTGTTCTCATAATTTCCGCTCTGGAAAACAAAAATCAAATTCATGAATATGTTCAGCTCTGTTCTGCATTTNATTGAAAATTATATTGAAAAAATTAACATGTAATTATCAATCATCACCATATGCGTTTGAAAATTCCTTTGGCCGTTTATTATTGTATGATGCTCTTGGAATATCACTGATACTTATTGGTGAAACAGCTGAAGCCTTGCACTGGCTCAATGAAGCAGCAGAATTACAGTTAAACATGAACTTCATCGACGATGAAGCTTCGTTTATACGTTCTTTTAATATAGCTTGTATTCACAGAAAAATGGGGAACTATGTAGCAGCGTGGAATTTATGTAAAAACATGCTAAAGCGTGATCCTCAACCTTTTGACATATATGCTCAAATTGCTCAAAATGATGTACGGTTTATTGATCAAAGTGCACAGGATTTACCGGAATATATCGATGAAATCATAGAAGGTTACAGAAGAATCAGCTGGGACGATGAAAACGCAGTCAACTATCTTGAAAAGATAGTTTCTATTTTAATGACATATCGACCTAATAATAAATATGGCATTCGTGTGACCTACGAAGCTATTGTAAAAGAATATGAAAAACAAATGGATTACTGCTCAGCAATCGAATGGTCGAAGAAACTTGTACAAATCAATAAAGAGAATGACGCGATTCACACATATTTAGAAATTGGAAGATTCTATGGAGAACTCAACGAATTCCAAACAGCATTCGAATACCTGGAAAAATCGTTAGATTTATGTGTGAAAGTAGACAATGAAGGTACTTCGAATAAAAATCGGATTATCTGTAATCAATATTTCGCAGATATGTATTTGAAAAAAGGGAATTTTGATGAATCTATTGAATGGATTGAGAAGGCATTGATACAATTGATTAAAATAAGGGAAAACACCGTCACGCCATGGCATCTTTCGACGATAGATCATCAAATTGATAATCTACGAGAAAAGATTCTGCAAATTTCCTGTCATCAAGGTAAAGTCATATCACTATTCAATATATTTCTGTAAGGTTTCAATCGAGATTTTTTACCGATCCTTACGTTTGTTTTAGTATCACCGAAAACAATGGAAAAAGTCAACGATTTACTATCATTAATAACGTCAGTGTGCGATACAATATAAGATGAAATTCTTCGCTCAATCTATGCATTAGAACTTCATGTAAAAACCAGAAAAAAGCTTATGACCACTGTTCTGTATAGATGTTTTCAAATATGAAACACTCAGTCACTTGAAATGTATCTCGAGGACGTGAATGTTGGTTAGAATGAACTACTTATATCTTCAACTTCTCAGATTTCTATAAGGGACAATTATGAGAGTGAACGTCTTTTTTCACTGATGTTTATTACCACCCTCACCCTCAAGAAATCAGCAGCTTACAAAATATTGGTGAAAGTGTTCACTCTGATACAGATCGGACTGAATACAACAACTGTTAATGTGAGAATGAAATTGACTGATTTCATTTCGGAACCATTGCACAGATCTGTATTACAATAGTAATTAGCCGATCCATCTGCAGTTCCCGACCGAACATGGGTGTACGATCCTGTGCAACTAGTTGCGTCTGCCCATCGATCTACGAATAAAGAGTTGCTCAAATGTGTGGTTTTCTAAAAGAGAAAAAAGATAGTCATCCCTTCAATCGTATCCACTACCTACCATGCACACAGCATTCGAACTGTCTATGAAACTACAATCACTCCTTCACCGTTTGCGTCAAAGTTTGGACCACAATCACCCAGTATCTTCATAACAAATATAACACTTAAGAGTAGACACAGGTTGTTGACGAGGAACAATCGCGGAATCAATGGATGATGTGAGCGAGTGAGTGAGTGAGTTGCTTTGCATTCTGTTAATATTGATCCGTCACGAGGCATTCAGTCGAAAAAAAGATTTTTGTTTAGCTCCAAATGATAATGGAATTNGACTGACTTCGATGATAAGCACAAAATCTATTCACATGTAATGTGATAAATTTTGATGAAGAAAACATGAGAGCATCGAAACATGAGAGAATCTGAAGTGCAAGTGATTTCGGTCGATTAAGTGAATAACCACGCCCATTAAATGAAAGATATTGAAGTTGAGGAAAAGCTTTGTGTGTCGGTAATTGTTTAATGAAACATGCAGATGGAAAGTCCCGATACGATTCTATGTAAATATTAAGTTGCCACACGAATGGCCAAGGTGATGAAGAGTGTTCGAGAAGAAGTTCAATGTTAGATATGTATAGCGACAAACACTCAAGGGCAGAGGCACATTTCCGAAATTGTTCCAGAATAAAGCAACGATAATAATTCGATGTTGTAGATCGATAAAACGATAAACCAGATTTGATTGGATTTGAATCAAAATTAAGTTTGAGAGAATGTAAAAATGGAAGACATAAACGCCAAGAATTGATGTTTATATTCATTTCCTAAATAATCTATAGAAATGAAAATGTTCATAAATTAGTATTGATATTTACTTGAATATCAACAGAAAAAACAAGCGAATTCACATGTTGAAAATGAGTAAGAGTAGTATCGATAGATAAAGGATCGCGATCAACTATCCACTCAATATGATCAATACTTTTATTAATTGTTGCTTGCCGTCCAAACGTATGATTGTATACCTGTCTTTGACTGTTTAATGGATATGGAACTGTGTAAAGTATCATCATTCTATCGATAACATATTCAACAGTTTGATGACTTAAATTAAACCAATAGAGATCAGGATTTTCAAGCTTGGTTTCACCGGGTAAATAAAGGACGAAACGAAGACAATGCAGACGAATCATAAAATTTGTAAAACAGCTTTTAAATGCAACAAGTTCATTCTTATCTGAAAATAAAGAGAAACGAATGAGTGTTATTATCACCTATAGAATCTCGATCTTCTAACCTTTAACATTACAATTGATCAAAATCAATGATTTAAGTTGACACATTGATTTTACATGTTGTATCAATACAATGACATTGTTCATGGCGATTTGTCGCAATTGTAATGTGCGTAAATGAGGTAGATTGGCTTCAGTTGTGTTCAACACATCAGGACATAAAATAGGACAATATGCATTTTCATACCGACTATCTAATTGATATGAATTATATATTCCAGTTTCCATTGTAAGATGAAGATCTTCTATATGCGGTAAGNTTCTTTTTTATTTTCATAGATAATTCCTATGAAAGAGAGTAAACAGCAATATCAAGATGATATTCCTATTCCACCATCGTTATTTCATGTGACACCATGTACAATGTCACCTGATACATTTACATTACCATCAACAACAATGTCAACAACACAATTAATAAAAAATGAAACACAAAGATCAAAAATATTCTCACGAAATTCATTTTCAGCGTTCGATGTTGTCCAACAACCCGTGAAAAAAAGTATTAAGTATGTACTTGATAGATTAACTTGTTTCTGAATTATTGTTTTCAATTTATTGTCAAATAGAACGGATGCGCCATAAATAGCTGCCCCCTTAGTATTTTTGAGATTTCTCCTCTATGATCTATGCGACGAAAATACTTATTTTTAATTAAAAGACAACGCTTGGAATTCTCTACAAAATGGTGCATTTTATTTAGTGAATATACTCTTCTAAACTTTTTTGGATCGGATGTAATCGTACAGTGAAATTAAGTATGAAAAGTAAAATCTTTTCTTCTGTAACTTTTTCACAGAATGTTTTATTTCGTCTATCAGTCTCAGCCCATAGCTGCAACTAGCTCACCCAATAGGCTACAATCTTTAATGGTAATAATCGAGTGAATCTGATGAACAATGATCTCCCAAAATAATGCGGGAAAATTATCAACAGACTGTGTTTTGACCTAGAGAAAAATTAAATCTTAGAATGCAATTAAAATCTCATCTAAATCCAATAGAAATGAGTAAAATCAGGAGCCAGTAAAAGCCATTCAAATGAGAGGACTCAAGATCGAGATTTTCCAACTTGCAATGTCTCAGTTTATGCGTATTCAAACTATGCTGAAGATCCAGAACATATGATAAATTAATAGAATCAATGTTGTTGATCATTTGAATTCATAATTTAATTATTTGGAATGAGATTATTCCATTTAAATCGTGACAAAGTTTTGTAGCAACATCACCTTTTTTACATTTACATTTAACAGCCGTTTGTATACCTTTACTTTTCATCCGTTCTCAAATATATATTTAAAGTGACTTCCAAGTTCAATTAAACATACTTTTGTAGAGAATTTCGAGCACTATATTTTGATTAAAAACCTGTTTTAATCACAAGAATAATGAAGAAGAAATATTAAAAATACTAAGAGGGCAATTATTTATGGAACATCTGTTTACTTTATTACAGGGTTTTACGAAAACAGAACAAAGACAAAAAGAAAATACCTCCAACAACATGGCGTATTATTATTATTAGCATTATTGTCGCACTGATATTGAGTATAATTGCTGTTGGTATTTATCTTGCTATTCGTTTCATAAGATCAACAACAAGTACTACAATAGGTAATCTACATAATATTCTTCCTCGTTACTTCAAATGTTCTATCCGATCTTCTGCCTTTTACAAAATTTCGTATAAGATGATTTGTTTCATAGTTGCGAATCCTGTGCTGCGGTGGAATGTAACAGGCATTACTATAGCTGGCATCGGTGGTTCAGCTGGTGTGAACGCTAATCAGCTTAAATATCCGCTCGATATTGCATTGGGATCATCCAATGCAATTTATGTTGCCGATTGCTTAAATAACCGTGTTCAATATTGGAATATTGGCAATTCGAGTGGTACAACAGTCGCTGGACAGTCCAATGGAAATGCAGGCACTAATGCAACTTATTTACGCTGTCCCACTGGACTTTATGTTGACTCAAACGATAATGTTTATGTGTCTGATTCTCAGAATAATCGTATTCAACTTTGGAACCATAGTGCATCTATTGGAACAATGGTTGCTGGAACAGGTTAGTCAAATAGAAAGTATATCAAGGATTATGTAGGAGTTTGTATAAAAAATTTGATAGGACTTTTCTTAGAGATATAGACATATAAAACTGTCTGAGGATTTCTCGAAAACTGAAATCCGTGGCCAGCAGACAACGTCGTATTCCTACCGGACAGGCTTTCGAAGAACTAACTACGAAGTTTGTGGAGAGAATGTCTGGTAGAAACAGCTTTTAGTTTTTCAATTTGTGCAGGTGGGAGCTGCTTCCATCTTGACCAGAAACTCTGAGTACATCTAAGGATACGAAGAATATTTTAGCTCCATATCTCTTATAATTGTATTTAATGAATAATTTTAACAATAGGTATGAATGGATCCGCTAATAATCAACTTTTTAGTCCATGTGGTATTGTCCAAAATCCAAGTACAAAAACACTTTATATCGTAGACTATACCAATCAAAGAGTCATGAGCTATACATCGGGTGCTTCAACGGGTACTGTAGTAGCAGGAGGAAATGGATTAGGAACGAGTAATATACAATTGAATAATCCTGTTGGGATATATTTCGATTCGTTTACCAATAGTCTTCTAATAGCTAATCATGGAGCTAATAATATTGTTCGTTGGGTATTAGGTGCAAGTAGTTGGACACTTGTTGCTGGTAATATTAATGGATCATCTGGAAATTCATCAACGACACTAAATTCTCCTGCTGCTGTAATACTTGATCCAATGGGAAATGTTTATGTGGCTGATAGTCTCAATAATCGTATTCAATTATTTATGTCCAGTCAATCAGAAGGTATAACTATTCTTGGAATGATGAGCACAAATAGCAGTAATTTCACTCAGTTCGCGACTCCTTATGCAGTACGACTAGATAATCAACTCAATCTATACGTTGTCGATACGGGTAACAATCGAGTTTTAAAATTTTTACGTTATTAAATAAGGACTGAATATGAAACCTTTTGAAACTAATTTTTAAATCGAATAAAATTCGTTTGCATTCACCACAAACAAAAACTTGGTAAAAGTCTGCATTAGAATGTGTTTTCTTTTATGGGCACATGTTCTCTCTAGATTTTAAAGCAGACAGACTTATCAATTTACAGAGTTTGACTATTCACGAATGGAATTCCTATCTGTCGATCGAATCGTTTGTTAACAGATAATTCATTCAAGATAAATGGTTCATCTTTCACGGCAGCGAGGATCTTGAGGGTGATTGCACAAAGTAATTTGAAGATTTTTGAGTCTATGTAAAGAAAAGGGAAAGATCTTTATTTTCAATCATTCCTACCTTTCTTATTTTGACTTACGACGAGACTGTAATAATCCGTGTTTGAATTATTTTTTCCAATCTACAGAATTTTAGTTAAAAACTTGTCATAGAATATTTACTATAACATTTCATAAGAAATTAACCTATATCTTCTTTCCTTTCTTTCGTTCTAATCACATGTATGGTTCCACATATGTTCTCTATCTCTTTCTGACGTTATATTTTATCCCTATGTCACGTGTGCTTTCTATTCCTTCGGTCTTTTCGTAAAGCTATACCAATCTACTTCTGTATTAGTAAAATATCTATGTATAAATTTCAATACCAGTGCTCTTTCATGTCTAAGTACACTTGGATGATCAGAGAAACACTTGGCATTTATAAGATCGAAACTAATTTTATTTCAATGAGAGTTAGAACATTCGTCCCATGAGATGTCGTCGTAGATATCGAATAGTTTGACGCTCAGTAAGAATTCCTTTGACAACAATAAATCGACGAACAATACATTGGAGTTTCCCCGTTCTTCTACGCCGCCACTGTCGGCCTGGTGTGTATCTTAGTGGGATGTAGGGTCGTCGCGAATCATTGTACCAAACTGTTAACGATTGATACGTCCTGTATTCGTCAACAAAGAGATCATAAATAATTGCAAATAAAGCAAAGATACTCGTTAGTATCATGCCACCATCACGAGCAACTACCCATCCATACGAACAAGTTGACCACCAAGATGGAAAAAACTTCCACTCCTGGAACATATCACGACACAAATCTAGCGAGTCATGATTGAATAAAGACCAAAATGTATGCCAAAGGCAAACACTGAAAAATGATATATGCAAGAGCGAATAAGAAAGATTGTCATACACCTTCCAAAATACAGATACATAAGTACAAAGTAAAATGAAACATGCTAATTGATTACACCAAAACGAGAATCTAAAAATAAATCATCGTGATTGCGTTTCATTCAAAGAAATCATATTTAGATCATTTTGACGTTTACCGAACGAACATCAAATATTCGCTATTTCTTCGATCAATGCATTAGATCACTTCTGTACTTTCCTTATCAAGTGAAAACAGGTGGGGATCCAGGTGTTCGTCTGGCATGCCGTTATTACTCAGGTAGATGTATCATTCAGTTTGAGCTGATAACTCACCCTGATGCATTATTCCTCCATAACCATGTACATATGACGAGAAAACAAGCAATAGCCGTTCGTATACAGGAAGATCGATGTTCCTTGAAATTTTGTGCAGTCATTTCATTCCAAATTTCCATTTTCTAGTGATGAAGAAACGAACAAAGAACATATATATATATATCTTCATATGATGTGCATTTCTTAATCGATCTTTTTGCACGTCAAGATAATATTTTTTTTCTTTGGAATGTCAACGTACCGTCCGTCATGTCAATGAATATCGGACGAGCAATATCACCGATATGACTGAAAAAAAGAAGGAGAGAGGAAACGTCAAATTGATTAACAGTGAAAGCAATCGATTTTCTTCCTTGTGAGATTTCTTCGACGGTTTACTTCGATCAAACTTATGACGGGAAAATCCGAATGCTTTACTGTTATATATTTACTGATGATTTGAATTGTAACAATCGATAAATCAACGCATAATCAATCGCTGTTTTAAGATAGTACCAAGACAACCTTATTTACATTACTCTTTCTGCTTGCATTCTTTGTAAGTTTCAACAAAGAAAAGTAAAACCGACAAAATATACATCTTGAGGGTAAGAAAACTGCACAAAGTAATGAAATAAATAAGCTAATCAAAGTCATTCACTATGCAAATGATAAATAATCCAGAAAAGAAGGTTTTCCTTGACCAGCAAAAATAACTAGAACAAACAAAACTTATTCGATTAAAGATGAGTTGTTTTTCCGTTAGATAAGAAACCTGTAATAAACATTGACATGGATGATGCAAAAAACAATATTCCCATTGATCTTTGACATCAATCAATCAATGAGAAGTAAAATTCTTACAATCACATAGAAAACCAGGGCAACTATTTCAAATGATTGACTTGTTCGAACAAAATCGGGTGAACTCATAAATGCTGTATTTGTTGCATTACTTGAATAAGCACGAGCACTCCAATCGGCGGGTGAGGGTGAGGGTGTGAGGAAGTATGCGATGAACGAAGATTTATCCACACATCCGCCCACAGATATTAAGGATCTGTCGTGTTTTATTAACATCAAAGTCACTTTCAAATGTAACGAAAAGGGTGGGTGAGGGTGTATTTCACCCAGACCACTCATCTGCCAGTCATAGTTCTCTATTAGATATCACCATTAAAGTTTGCGTGGCGAATCTAGAATTAATGAGTAGTGGAAATGCATGTAGATAATGAGAATGAATGTGAGCTGATGGACTTGGGTGAAATCCGCGCAAATCATGTTTAAACGTGTTGACGTTAATAAAGCCGTTCTAGATATGCTGGATGATGTAAAGCGTAGAAATCCGCTCAAAAATACGATTTCTCCAAAAAAAATATGCGGTTCAGTTGAAGAGAGTCAAAGTGTCAACAATATGCTACTAAGAACAAATTTCAACCCCCTTGAGGGTTATAGTATACTACGAAAGTGAATGTATTACTACATAGGTCAATCGCTAAGCTTTAGCAGTGGTCCCTTAAAATAGTATCCTACGTAGTTATATCGTGCGCGTTGCCTTATTCTAGTGGTAACATATGTTGTAGATGGAAATACTAGCACGCTGTTTCAAAAGGCTCCGATAAAGATAATCTTTAATGAATTTCTGAACACCTCTATTTTCGCATGAATAAACTAGACCTAAGTGGCATTTAAGAAAACTCATTTGATATTATATCTAACTGCGATGGAAATTCATGAGGAATTAGTCACTGCCCATGGACAAGGCGCTACGTCATATAGCACAGTAACTATAGGATTCGTCGATTTTCAAATGGAGGAGAGTCTTGGAAAGATGATCGTCGAATTCATGATTCAATAACCGATGTCGCTCAACAAAAATATTGACTATGCTAATGAGCTGAAAATAGATAGTCCGCGTTTCCGTAGTGCTACACTGACACTATCTCATACTTCTTGCATAATATGATTATCACGGCAAACGTTCAAAGTGGTTAGTTAATAATATACATAAGAGAATATGATGATTGAAAAATAAGTGCGCCGTCAAAATACATATAAGTGTATGCATGACAATATATTTAGTCCTAAGTATCCTTACAGGAAAAGTTCAAACTTATGATTTATTCATTTTAAAGGCTGTTAGGAGGGGAAAAGAAAGATCGATATGGTGTGAGGTCGTCGACCATCGGATGTTTTTCTAGCACGACGAGAACGTGAACGTCCACAGAAAACGAGAGATGAGAAGATCAGATGACCAGACCAGACCAGACTAGACAACACACTGAAGGAAAGGATAGACAGATTTATGAGAGGTAGACAGAATGATGCCATGTGATATCATAACACATAGAAAGAGTGACCACAATTGTAGAGAAAAGCTCAGATAGAAAAGAGATCTGGATTGACTGTATGAGGATTTACCCCGTAGCAGAGATCTTATTTTGCTCCTTCGATATCGAGTTTATTCAGCAATCCAAACTGTACTTGTAGTAAAACTTCAGATGCTACAAATTTAGCTAAGCTAATGACCACCAAATTGAAATCGATCTATACTGCAGAATCTACAGTACAAATTACCAAAGGGTATCCCAAAAATGAATTAAATGAAAAAAAGCTTTCTATAAAGCATTGTCGAGACTAACTCAGATATTCAGTATAAAAAGATTGGCAAAATGCTTTTTTTCTAAGAATACACATTTGAAAGTGCAAGAATTTATTGGCCAACCTATGTAGAACCAATCAATGTATCACTACCGTTGGTCTACAGTATAACTCCTGATAGGGCAATTTGATTGTGTGATGAACTTTTCCACAGCATATTTTCATGCCAGAATCTCGCTAAAATTAGAAGATTAGACTGTTTGGACGAGTGATTTCTGAGTTACTGAAAAACTATAGCTATTTCCGTATGACTTCTTATGTGCTCCATCTGGTACACTTTTTGCAGTACACATAGCTTTCGGATAAATCCGAAGCTTCCGCATTTATTTATTCAAAGGACTGAAAGATGTCCTGTCAAGTATATTCGACGGTGCCAATTCGGGGTCTTGAAAAATATTTCTGAGCAGATAGTAGTTGGACACTAATAGCACATGCGGTTCATTTGACTGGCAAATATTCACTACTTACGACGAAAGCCTCAAATGCAATTCAATATATTTTAAAATGCTATTCTCCTATGCGTACACGACTTCGTGTGGATAACAACCAATATCTACTAGATGTTCTCGAATGATTTATTTCTTTCAACTGTCGATGTGAAGAATAATCCATGGAAAAATCTCATCGAGACGCGTTGTAATCAAAATTCTTATTCTAAGAATGGCACTGAAATCTTTCCACTGTTTCATTTTATGCTTTGTTTACGATGATAAACAATCCACTGAACAATTATTTATTGGTAAAAGAATTGCTAAACTCGTATTCCATTTAAATCAACTCCTTTGGTTGATTGTCAACTCATATCATGTCAAATGTAACAATATAAAAACAACAAAATTTTATTCGCATCAACTTCAACTGATATCTTTGAGAAATTACATCAACAATGTCGTTTGCATGAATTAACTATCAACAGTCCGCTAATTGCTTGTATTCTCTTAACAGTTCATCATTGTTTTCCACTGGGTAAAAACATGAAATTAAAACCATTTGAAATTAGTAGCGCATTTGATATGCGTATGGGTCTACCTGAAACCCCACTAATCAGTTCATCAGTTGGAGTTTTTGTTGATCTGCACGAATTAAAACTGAAAAAACCTTATTGAATTCATTCAACCTGATTTTGGTCATTGGCACTCGAATTAATGTCTGTAACTCGAAATGCGTTGAAAAAAGAAGGAATTCCATTGACAATGTGCGTGTTTGCTGATCTCCTCAAAGATGATCGTAACCTCCATGAATTAGATCAACTAGAATCAGAACTTGGTTATTCTAATCTTGGTAAATATCCATTTTCATGTGATTATTCACAAGGAAATCTCAAAATACGAGGTTTACATCTGAGCAATAATTGCAGTGATTCTCGTCCTGGAGTAAATGTGTTTGTTGCTGGTGCGGATGATGGTCAACTGGATTTTTCAATGGTTCATGAAATAGCCACTGGTGAGAAAGTGAAAGAGTTTTTCGATTACTATATTCGTCTTGTGGAAACATGAGCTGATCAAAGTTGTTGTACGAATGGAATAACTCATGACAAGAGCATATTGTTGATTATGTCGAAAACGTTTATATGGTGAAATGTCCTCTATCAGAGAATTTGATAATCTGCCATTTCTCCGTTGGATATGATATTGTCAATTTCTTCTCTTCGTCTATATAATTATCATTGAAAAAGGACATTTTACTATGCACTACAAGGAAAACAAGTTCAACCGCTATATCATTATCAAATCAATAGTGTTGATAGTAAAGGACATAGTAGCAGATTTTTGGAATGTCTGAAAGCGTGAATTCAATCTGAGAAATATCATTGAAATCTAAATTTAGCTGATATTAAGATTTGTATTCATGTGAAACAAGTTCATTAATCTCGAAAAGCGAAAAAGCAACATGCTGACATGATCATTTCTGCATCTTTTCAAAAACAGATTCCGAGAAGGCAAACCTTTTTCTGTTTAACCTTAATTCAAAGTTCATCGATTTTCTTTCTTTTGATATAAAAGTACATGAGATGAGATAAACAACTCTTAATGAATTTCATTTGAAAACGAAATCTTTCGTCATTAGAGAATCTTTTATTCGTTAGTAAACTCCCGACTTAAATGTCATCATCAAATTCAATTGTCTTCTTACAATCATTGCAAACGTATGTGTCGAATTGTTGGCCCAATTGGGTGTCTCTTAAATCTCATCATATTTTCCAGGAAAGCTTTACAAAAAAGTCCTTGTTCAATCTATTTCCTCACATAGAATCTCATCAATTTTTCTTTATCTGATCATAAGTGTAGGATATAATCTCAATCCTGAACTATCGAATGTAATCATTTGTCGTCTTTATCTTTATTTGACTGTGCTATTTACATTGTTTAAATCAGTATTATTCAGTTTTGGCTTTCATTGATCGAATGTTGATCACGTCACGGAATGCGAATATTCGTCGTCGAAGTTCTCACCGTCTGGCATATCTTTCAATATTGTTCGGTACAATGTTTTGGATTTTATTCCACGCAGTCATTTCGTTTGTGATTTTGCTCCGGGAATTGAAATAATTTTTATCAATTATTATACGATTATTGACGAAAGTTTAGTTTATTGTTTTGTTGTTTACACGTGGATTGTGTTCATTGAATAATATTCGAAAGATCGACAGTTTGTTTTTATTTTAGTTTGGGATATTCTCATTTATATATTATTTACTTACGTTCTTTCGATTTTTTTTTCTTTATCAAGAAATTCAATTCGAAAATCTCATTCCCAATTTGTGTCTTTTTAGTATAAATATTCCAGCTTGTCTTAATTTTTATGCGAATGTCGTCGCATCGAAAAGATTCTGACTTTTTCAAAAATGTGAACTTTTTTTTATATCGAATTATTCTTTTTCTTCTTCATTAAATGTCAAAAAAGCCTTTTATCATCACGATAGAATATGGTTCTGTGAGTATTATGATTCAATCTCCGGCCTCGAATAAAGACTCTCTTCTGATGAATAAGGTAATGATCATTCAAATATTATGAGTGAGTGTCAAGTTGTGATAATGATCACATATACGATAAAAGGAGTGTATGGGAAATGTGCGACATCTTTCGTTCATTCATTTCTTTTCTCATGAGTCATTTCATCAAATATTCAAAACAATCTCATTACAAATGGATAACAAAAAGAAGAAACATCTGAACGCAGTTTTTGTTGGCCTAAACAATTCTGGTAGATCCACTTTCCTCACTCAATTACTATGTAGATGTGGTGGAATTGATAAACGAACGATGATGAAATTGGAACGAGATGCATTACAAGTTAGAGAAACTGATTCTTTTCATCGAAATATTTCTTTTGTGTAGCTCGGAATGACTTCATTGAAATATTCTTGGATTCTCGAACAATTAAATCGAATGCGGGAACGAAGTATCAACATTCAAATTGAATTGAATCGATTTGCAACAAAGAACTATTTTGTTTCGATCAATGAAGAGCGTTCTACTGAAAGTTTCCTTCGACGAATAATTCTTTCTCAAGTTGATTTTTTCTCTTCATTTCAAATTGATTTCCATAGTGAATTTTCTTAGACCGATTGCGTTGTTCTCATAATTTCCGCTCTGGAAAACAAAAATCAAATTCATGAATATGTTCAGATCTGTTCTGCATTTGGTATCGAACAATTGGTCATCTTAGTTAACAAAATGGACCAAACTGAACCTTCTTTCTCTCAAATTCGTTTTGATGAGCTGAAGGCATTGTCTAATCAAATACCAATTATTCCGATTTCATCACGATTCGGTGATAATATTGTGGAAGAATCAACAAATATGCCGTGGTTTCAAGGCTGGTCGATGAACGATCAACAAGGGAAAACATTTCTTGAAATTCTTGATGCGATGACATGTTTGGAAGATTTGTCAAATGAGGCATTTCGAATGCTGATTGAAAATGTTTATAAAATCAGTGGAATTGGAACGGTTCTTCTGGGAAAAATTCAAAGTGGAATGATTCGAACAAATATGAAAATCCAAATAAATCCATTGAATTTAATTGAAGAAATCAAATTGATTGAAGTCAATGATGAAACTATTCAAGGTTATTCACCATCTCTTTTTTTTAAATATTTATGCTCTTGTCTTATAGAAGCTTATGCTGGTTCGTATGTTTCTTTTAGCGTTCGATCGATGGACAAGAAACGTATTCGACGAGGTATGATTTGTTCGAATGTAACAAATGATTTATCTGGGCAAATTTCAAGTTTTACAGCGAAAGTTAGTTCTTTGATTTCTAATTGGCCGAATTTTTTTCTTTAGATTTTTTTCTTGAAGGATTCTTCTTGTATTAGTGAAGGAAGTCAGCTGATAGTTTATTGTCATACATCTCGTATTTCATGTCAAATTATTGAAATCAAATCAAATGAATGTACTTTGGTTAAATTAGTACCGTTAGAAGTAACTCATGTGGAGAAATTCACTGATTTTCCATCATTAAGTCGAATCTGGATTGGTACTTTAAGTAAAATAATCGCTGTTGGGACTATAATTGATATTGAAAAGAAAATCTAATTTGATTTTATAAATATGTGTGTCATTTCATATGAATATGCGGAATATTTTTTTACTTCATTTATTCATCTCTCTGCTAAATAACCATCTCGATACGAAGTTTCCATCCGTTTATCTGCATAGGATAAAACTGTTCTATTTTCTTTGCTGAAACACAAATCATGTGTTTCTTGTCTTTTGAATATCGTCATTTATTACATTTGCTTTATTTATTTTTAGATAAATTCGTTTACATAATGAAATAAAATAACAATATCATTGTTCGATTAGCTTTAAGCAGCGCTTGCCTTAAATCTGTGCGTGTACTGGATCTTTTAGTGTACATATCTGGCAAAATTCATTTACTCGGCTTCGTGGATGTTTTCAGTAAAGATTTTCGCACATTTTTCAGATAATTCAGGTATACTGCTCGCGTCGCTGTTGTTTTATTCAAACCATCGGTTACCGGCGGTAAAAGTCGGCTTTTCGTTTTACACTTTTATTATTATTGATTCATATAAAATTTTGTTAGAAAAACTCATGAAGATACGAATTTTCATTGGAAAAATGCTTTATGATAAGTTAAAACACTTTTATGATAATCTTTTAGTTCATCAACATAGGTGCGAATTTAACTAATGACGGTTTTTCATGGTGCCATCTTTCATTAAATTCAAACTCGAAAGTCACGGAAAATTAGACGATGTGGCTAACACCAGTGGCTTTAGCGCGCTTACAAATGTGAGGAGGCGTGATTTCAACTAAAATCGGACAAATTTTTAAGGCTTAAAAAATATTTGTTCAATTAGAAAAGAAAAAGAACTGCGGTAGCCGGGACGGTTAA
Organism: Adineta ricciae; assembly: GCA_905250025.1. Taxonomy (NCBI): domain Eukaryota; kingdom Metazoa; phylum Rotifera; class Eurotatoria; order Adinetida; family Adinetidae; genus Adineta; species Adineta ricciae. The sequence goes on along the minus strand of CAJNOJ010000331.1, from coordinate 66,173 downwards.
CTGACGGTTCTGGAGCGGTTTGAGTGACATGGGTGGTATCTGATTACATATGCGCTAATCCTTTATAACTCTAGAAGACTCATGATGATGAATTTCTGTCGTATTGTGCTCCTATGGAATACGTCAGATAATTTCAACTGTTTCACATCTAATTTACGAGTCAATTGTGTTTGTTTGAAAAAGAGACGAGCGCAACCATTTTTCTGTAGTTTACGAGCAGAGATATGAGAACCAACTTTACTTTTACTTTTGTAAAATACATTTGATCTACTCTGAAATGGTAGCTATGGATACTTTGGTTTAATACACATATTTCGAAGTTGTATACATTACTTTTGGTTTACGGTTTTGTCTCGTTCTTTTCTGTGTTTCTTACCTTCGACGCATTTACATATTTGTGTGGAAAAAAATTTATAATAGTGACAGTTATTCCATCAGAATAAAAGCATGTGCTTTTACAACTGTCTAGTGTTTTTTTCCTCTGCTCGTATAGTCGAGAAGAGATGAAAACGACATTTTTTGCATGAAGCAAAATATACGTTTTCACTAAACATTCTGTGTGGATCAAATGTATGAGATAAGTTCGACGCACGGTTTGCTCTTAGAAATTATAGAAAACAAGGTAAAGACGTTGAACCTAAGACGAGGATAGATGTAAGGTAATCACACCCTCACAATATGTTGAAACTTAGGAAGAAAGTAAGATTACAATCTGAATTGTAGATATACTCAGATTGATCAACTGTATATGAATACAAAATGACCACGACGCAACAGACAGAACCGCCGAAGCTAATACTTGATGGGATTGGAGTTGACTCTGATCCATATTTTGTATTATGGTTTGATACTAATACAGAAAAATTTAAACAAGAAACACTTGATAAAACGAAAATGTGTCGAATTTATGATTATCTACACATTTTCAGTCAATCGGAAGCTCTTGAACAATTTATTAACAAAGCACATGAGAAAAAGTTATTTCTGATGACAAGTGTCGACATTGGCAGATTATTATTGCCAAATTTACACTTTTATCATCAATTGTACGCTGTGTACTTATATGATCAAACAACATTATCAACAAATCAAGAATGGATGCAAACATATTACAAGGTATAGTTTTACAGTCGAAATGGATCTTCCGAGTTCTTTTGAATTCGAGATTTAATGTTGTATTTTGTTGTTAATGAATATATCTTCGATACTACTCGAGAAGCGCAATCTGAAAAGCAAATTCCACTAATCTAATCACTCTAGAATCAAGAGGAAAAACTAAGTTCTTTCGAATTTTTTGACAAAAAACTATGCAAAATAAGTATCGATTCAGACGACGCGTTTGCTTTCTCATTCATCTATATCTTTGATTGTTTTACTTCATTCACTGCGATAATTACCATCCAGAGAATACATCCTATTTCCTAATGCTGTACATTATGGAATCAATTCCTTTGATTCCGGTATCATCTCTGATCAAGATGTCATGTACACTGAAATTGAATTTCGGAATTGTTAGAAGTGATTCCGCGTGCAGAACTGGTTCCCAAATGTTCAGCATTGATGAATAAGATGGATAAGTCACAATCCATTGTTTTTTATTTTAGGTAAGAGGAATTTACAACGATGAAAATGAATTGTTGATAATATTATCTAAACATTTACGAGTGTACATTCAGTTGAGTCATTCAGAATTATTAACGCCAATATTTTCACATTTATCCTCCGAAAAGTCCACACATTCTATTACAATGTCTGGAGCTATGTGGAAATCTTCCATAAATTTCCCGTTGTTTCTTGATTCCATGTTGACAATACCTCGCAATGATGGGGATAAAAAACGATTCGTAGATGAATGCAAATTTTACTATAGAAATGATAAAACAATACTAAATGCCGTCAATGAATTTGATCGTAATTATGTCGCTGAACACGCCATATGGTGGTATACAAGAGATAGTTTCCTCTATCGAATTCTTAATAAAGCGTTTCGACAACAGATCGAAGATATTATTTGTCTAATGCATTTTTTCATTGTCGATTTATGTAAACAGTTGAAACATGAATTTGCAATTCAATCGCGAGAAAACTTCTCGGTCTTATATCGTGGACAATTAATATTGAAAGATGAAATTGAAAAACTATATCGTGAAAGACACTCGATTGATATCATTATTATTAATTCATTTTGTTCTGCAACTGATGATCGTGATATGGCATTGATATTTTCGGGAGCTGGATGTTATTCTTCAACGAATGATATTCAATCAGTACTTTTGGAAATTACTGTTGATCAAATGGAATCGGAAAAGCCATTTGCCAAAATTCGACATTTGAGTTCAAATTCAGATGAAGATGAAACATTATTTACTGCAGGTTCCAGATTTCAAGTTAGTGATATCACATATAGTATTGAAGAACAAGTTTGGATTGTAAAACTTCGACATGAACATATTTTCGATATAGTTTCTACTCATTATCATCATTACAATTTATTGAAAGCTCGATCTATTGATGTCTCACTGATTAAACTCAATTTTTTCTTACAGAAAATGGCCATTACTAACAATTGTAACTCGCCACTTTCGAATCTTCGAAATGTGAACCAAGTAATCGACAATACTTTCAATCGATTATTAGATATTTTAAACTGTCTTCCTCCCGAAAGTTACTTCAAATCTGACTATGACTCTTTATATCCGACAGATTTTCAATTGAAAATTATATTGAAAAAATTAACATGTAATTATCAATCATCACCATATGCGTTTGAAAATTCCTTTGGCCGTTTATTATTGTATGATGCTCTTGGAATATCACTGATACTTATTGGTGAAACAGCTGAAGCCTTGCACTGGCTCAATGAAGCAGCAGAATTACAGTTAAACATGAACTTCATCGACGATGAAGCTTCGTTTATACGTTCTTTTAATACAGCTTGTATTCACAGAAAAATGGGGAACTATGTAGCAGCGTGGAATTTATGTAAAAACATGTTAAAGCGTGATCCTCAACCTTTTGACATATATGCTCAAATTGCTCAAGATGATGTACGGTTTATTGATCAAAGTGCACAGGATTTACCGGAATATATCGATGAAATCATAGAAGGTTACAGAAGAATCAGCTGGGACGATGAAAATGCAGTCAACTATCTTGAAAAGATAGTTTCTATTTTAATGACATATCGACCTAATAATAAATATGGCATTCGTGTAACCTACGAAGCTATTGTAAAAGAATATGAAAAACAAATGAATTACTGCTCAGCAATCGAATGGTCGAAGAAACTTGTACAAATCAATAAAGAGAATGAAGCGATTCACACATATTTAGAAATTGGAAGATTCTATGGAGAACTCAACGAATTCCAAACAGCATTCGAATACCTGGAAAAATCGTTAGATTTATGTGTCAAAATAGATAATGAAGGTACTTCGAATAAAAATCGGATTATCTGTAATCAATATTTCGCAGATATGTATTTGAAAAAAGGAAATTTTGATGAATCTATTGAATGGATTGAGAAGGCATTGATACAATTGATTAAAACAAGGAAAAATACCATCATGCCATGGCATCTTTCGACGATAGATCGTCAAATTGATAAACTACGAGAAAAGATTCTACAAATTTCCTGTCAACAAGGTAAAGTCATATCACTGTTCAATATATTTCTGTAAGGTTTCAGTCGAGATTTTTTACTGATCTTACATTTGTTTTAGTAACACCGAAAACAATGGAAAAAGTCAACGATTTACTATCATTAATAACGTCAGTGTGCGATACAATATAAGACGAAATTCTTCGCTCAATCTATGCATTAGAACTTCATGTAAAAACCAGAAAAAAGCTTATGACCACTGTTCTGTATAGATATTTTCAGATATGAAACACTCAGTCACTTGAAATGTATCTTGAGGACGTGAATGTTGGTTAGAATGAACTACTTATATCTTCAACTTCTCAGATTTCTATAAGGAACAATTATGAGAGTGAACGTCTTTTTTTCACTGATGTTTATTACCACCCTCACCCTCAAACATGAATACAGATGAAGAAAGAAGTCAGTAGTGTTTATTTAGTAGAAAGAAACCAGTTAAAAGCGTCATGATACGAAGTGTATGAACAGACAAAAAGAAGAAATCAGCAGTTTACAAAATATTGGTGAAAGTGTTCACTTTGATAAAGATCGGACTGAATACAACAACTGTTAATGTGAGAATGAAATTGACTGATTTCATTTCGGAACCATTGCACAGATCTGTATTACAACAGAAATTAGTCGATCCATCTGTAGTTCCCGACGGAACATGGGTGTACGATTCTGTGCAACTAGTTGTGTCTGCCCATCGATCTACGAATAAAGAGTTGCTCAAATGTGTGGTTTTCTAAAAGAGAAAAAGGATAGTCATCCCTTCAATCGTATCCGCTACCTACCATGCACACAACATTCGAACTGTCTATGAAACTACAATCACTCCTTCCCCGTTAGCGTCAAAGTTCGGACCACAACCACCGGTACCTCCATAACAAATATAACACTTAAGAGTAGACACAGTTTGTTGAACGGCTAAACATTCCACAAAACAAATGAATAAATAAATATCATCTTATTCACTATACTTACATAATACAATGGCGAAAATAAACAGGGTTTTGCTTATCATGGTTTCAAGCGAATATAAATGACACTGTTACTCTCTGGTAGAGAATGTGATGGTGTCCACACTATTTTCATCCATTAACATGAGTTTGATGCTCGTTCTTGTAGTCGGCGAAAGCAGGATCGTTGACGACGAACAATCACGGAATCAATGGATGATGTGAGCGAATGAGTGAGCTGCTTTGCATTCTATTAATGTTGATCTGCCACGAGGCATTCAGTCGAAAAAAATATTTTTGTTTAGCTCCAAATAATAATGGAATTCGTTGAGAGTACTAACTGCAATACAGTGACATAAATGAATTACACAAAAGAGGCAAGCAAAGGTATGTTATCCGTTTTGTCGAAATCCAGAATTGTGTCATCGAATTTGAGAGAAAACATTTCAATGAAATATTGAGTTTTTGAGTGGATTAAGATAGAGATTTGGTTCCAACAAAATGCTGCTTGGATTGCTTTGGTGAAATGCCCGTTCGAAGGGATAGATCTGACAACTCAACGCTAAAATTTAATTGAACTTATGGAGGGACTGCTCTGTTAAAACAGGAGACTTTTTCATTAATTAAACTGAGGAGAAACATCTGATTCCGAGATTTCAACAGATTTTATTCTTCATAATCGACTATTCTCCTTTGAAAATTAGCCTCCTCCAAGTTATACCATAGATCTAAAGTTATTACGAATGAATGATAGTTCTTACAAACATGTCAATCCGCTTTGATAAAAATTTGTAAAGTTCAACATAATAACGTCTTAGTAACTCGACGTACGTTTATCTTGATCAAATAACATATGCCATTGCATATTTAAATGTCAACCTCATCAAACTATTGCTCTTATTAGATAAAATATTTTTTTTAATATAATACTATCATTGAAAAGATAACAGAAGACATTCTATCGAGAGAAGGAAAACAGAACATAGAAGCGGAGTATCATTACTCTCATTGATTCTTCGAGGATTCTTAAAATGACGTTGAGTTTTAGACGAGATGTTCTTTTCTTATCCATGATTGTGATGTGTGAAACTATTCAACTGAATCTTTATGATACAGAATTAGTTAATAATACAAGTGTTGATCATGATTGTATTTATTATTACGCACGAAATCATGTCGAGACAATAAAAAATTGGAAACAAGCACCAATATTTCTTGTTCATCAACTTATTCCATATTGTGTTCGATTAAATGAAACAAATCAATTCGAACTGAATCCCTTTTCATCAAGCTTTGCATTCGAAGAATTACGATCGAAATCAATTACCAGTGATCAATTGTATAAATGGTCAGCAGTAATTGATATTGCAGAAGAATATGAATATTATTTGAACAATCCAAGTAGTGAGACTGATTTCTTCCCATTTCATAATTGTACATTCCCATGGTTTGGTGTATTTTGTCAATATACATTCGATTTTGATACAAATTCTTCAATTGCTGATATTGTTGAAGCGATATTTCAAGCGAGAGAAGGACTAGAGTACCAAATTCATAATTTATCATGTTATACACATTTAGAATGTATTCGTGGTCCATATCCAATGTGTCTCGATTGGAGAGAAATTTGTGATGGATCTCAGGATTGTTTAAATGGAATGGATGAAGTCGATTGTTGGAAAATGGAAATGAATATTTGTGGAAAACATGAATATCAATGTCGGAATGGACAATGTATACCAGAAGAATATTTATTAGATGATTTGTGGAATTCCGAATGCCTTGATAATACTGATGAACTTGTAATGCATCTTCCGATGCTTAAATGTATTACTGATCCTGCGATGCGATGTGAAGATCGCATGTGTCCGTCATTACGACATTCCACATCATTTGCCTGTGGTGATGGACAATGTGTTCAAGCAAATCAAGTTGCGAACCATCAATGTCAAAATGGACGAGATCTTCTGTGGGCAAAATCGCTCATTGATCATACAATGAAGTCTTTAGACGAACCATGTGTTATGGCCATGATTTGTATTAGTAATATTGTACCTTCTAAGATGTATAAGATCGATTGTGATCACTTGTGTCGGCCTGACGGATGTCGTGGTATTGTCAAAGCATTCTGTCCTGCATTATTCGAGTTTCCGATGTTTCCCGTTGCTTTTGGTCATATTTATTTTGTTTATACTAATGACAAATTAGAATATCATTTGCATGGTAAAAATTCTCCCAATTATATCTGTTATGATGAACAATTGTGCATGGAATATTTACCACAAACAAGTCGTATCAATGGTCGCACGTGTCGACGTTATAATGAAACTGTCTTAAGTAGTTACAGTCATTTATTAAGCTTTCATTTCCAAGCTATTCTTCTCGAAGTTCAATATACATTTGAAGCTTGTTTATCCGCTCATAAATTATCTTACGAACAGATTGACAATCGTTCGGGCGTATATCATTGTATTAATTCATCAAAAATTATATCAAAACGTCATCTCGTTGATGGACGTCGTGATTGTCATGCAAATGATGATGAAATTGCCGATGCATGCACAGTCAAAAATGAATATCGATTTAAATGCTATACGAACAGTCTCAACACAACTATCACGCTTTGTATACCACCATTTCGGATGACAGATGGATCTCAAACTTGTCCAAATGGGGAAGACAATGAAATGAATCAATTAACATATGATTTTATTCGACCTCATCTATCCTTGATTGATTTTAACAATTTTTGGTCACATGTTACACTTGAACGACACAAATTCTTTCCAACAATATGTAATGGAGCTAATCAAATGATTACACCTATACTGATTAATAAAAAGCGTTATACGGATGAAACTGAATGTGACAATTGGCCTTGTAATCATATCTATAGTGAATGTGATGGATTTTGGAGTTGTGCAAATGGTTTAGATGAATTGAATTGTCGACCATCGAAATGTCCATATTTGCATCATCCATGTGTATCACCAAAAACACTGAAACTTGGTTGTTTAAATATAAGTAAAGCAGGCAACGGTATTGTTGATTGCTTAGGAGGAACTGATGAATTAAAATCATGTCAACGTGGAGTCTCAGGTTCAAAATATTTTCGCTGCAGTAATATTCTTTCGTTTACATGTTTAATAGAAACATCGTTATGTGATAAAAAGAGAGATTGTTTGTTTGGTGATGATGAAAAATTTTGTCAACATTTCTTAACAGGATCCAGACGCCTATGTGGAAATATTCATAATTTTACTCTATCAGACGAAGAAGAATTCTTGTGCAGTTTACACAATGTATCATTACGAAGAAAAGACTACTTTACAGTTAGCAATTTCATCGATCATTCGATCTTGAAATCAAATAAATTAATTGTAATTGAAAATATTCCTAGTCTGAAAGTTAATTCTGATTGGATCAAACGATGTAAACGTGGATTACCTCTGCGTATATTCAATCAGAATGAAATCCGATGTCTTTGTCCTCCTGCTTATTATGGAGCAAGTTGTGAATATCAAAATCAGCGTGTATCTATCACAGTTCAAATTCGTACAATCAGTTTCTGGAAAACAATGTTTACTATTGTATTTTTATTAATAAATAATCAAGATGGAACAATTGAATCATTTCATCAAGTGGAATTCATCTCAATAAAAGATTGTGGAATAAAATATCATGTCAATCTTTTATATTTAACTCGACCTAAAGATTTCTTCGGGAATCATTCAGTTCGTATCGATGTCTTTGATCGAAATTCCATGATCTATCGAGGAAGTTGGATTTATCCTTTACCTTTTTCCTTTCTGCCTGTATATCCTTTGGCGATCATCTTAGTTATTCCAGGACATCAAATCATAACCACATGTGACGATTTGAATTGTGCTCCTCATGGTCAATGTTTGAGATATATCAATTTGGATGAATACTTCTGCAGATGTAATGAAGGATGGTCGGGAAAAGACTGTATGACGAAGAGTTCGACCAAATTAACTTGCGCCTCCAGATCATTAAACATAGGAATGATTCACAATCGATCGATTTGTGTTTGCCCATTAGGTAAATTTGGATCTCGGTGTTACTTAACTTCTCCTTCATGTCCTGAGAATGTATGTCAACATGGTAGTGCATGTTTAGTAACAGATGAACGAATAATGAATCGAAAATATATTTGTATTTGTAAAAATGGTTATTCGGGTCAAAGTTGTGAAAAAGAAGATGCGAAAATTGAAATATCACTTGAACAATTGCCGATTCCTTTGAATATTTTGGTTCATTTTATAACTGCCCATGGCGATAAGCCTGAAAGCCGTGTAACAACATTCGCAAAAATTCCTGTCGATCAAACTTCAACAACTGTTTCCGTGTCATCTGCATTTCATTTGGTATTTGTTGAATTTTCTCATAATCTTTATTTTGCTCATTTACAATTTCTTCAAAATTCCGGTTCCATGCTTAAAAAACTGATCAAACCATCTCATCGATGTTCATCGATCGATGAATTCTTTCCTATCAGTATAACTCAACTTCATCAAGTCCGTCGTGTTAAACATTATCCAATCATTTGTCAAAATCATTCAAATGACTTTTGTTTTTACGATGACACTTATCTATGTTATTGTTATAATGGAAATACGCCAAACTGTTTCATTTTTCAACGTAATATGACCTATGATTGTCAAGGTTTTAATTATTGTGAAAATTTCGGTAAATGTTATCAGAATGATCTTGTTTGTCCAACATCATCGATGTGCGAATGTCAAGAATGTTTTTATGGAAGTCGATGTCAATTTTCGTCAAAAGGTTTTGGTTTTTCATTAGATTTTATTCTCGGTCCACATATTCGACCTAATAGTTCTTCATTTTTTCTTCGAATAAGCATTACAATTGTGTCTTTATTAACTATTCTTGGTTTTGTCAATGGTTTTCTTTGTATTCTGACATTTCATAGCGAAAAATCTCGTCAAACAGCTTCCGGATTTTATTTATTCAATTCTTCAATCGTATCGATGTTCGTCACAATTCTATTCCTACTCAAATTTTGCTTCTTAGTCGTCTCTCAAAAGATGATTTTGACCAATCGATCTGTTCTTTTCTTACAATGTTTATTAATTGATTTTCTTTTACGAATTTCCGTAAATCTAGAACTTTGGTTAAATGCTTGTGTTTCTTTTGAACGAGTGTTTATCATGATCAAAAGTACTCAATTTGACAATAAAAAGAGTAAGTCGATAGCAAAGATAATAGTTCAAATTCTTCTTTTATTCAATATTGGAACAACGATTCATGATCCAATTTCTCGACGTCTTGTTGATGATGACGACGGAAGAGATCAACGGATTTGGTGTATAGTGGAATATTCTTCGTTGTTACAAATATTTAATTCATTTTTCTATTTATTTCATTTTCTAATGCCATTTATGATCAATGTTATCTCAGCGTTAATCCTTATCATCAAACTATCCCAACGAGCAACCTTTTCTCGTTCTCATGAAAATAATTTTCGAAAACAACTCAATGAGCATAAACATTTACTAATTAGTCCAATAGTTCTTATTATTTTATCACTACCTCAACTGATTATTTCATTAATTCCTGGCTGTATGAAATCCTTTCGAGAACCATGGCTCTTCTTAATGGGTTATTTCATCTCGTTTATTCATGCTCTGGTTTCATCCATTACATTCGTTCTACCTTCAAAAACATACAAAAAACAACTTTTATGTGCATGTCGACAGTGGAAACGATTGCTTTGTAGATAGGGTCCGGCGGGGCGAAGCTTTTTCCCAATCTCTAAAATGTGACGTTCATATATACATTCTGATACTTTTGTTAATTCTGTAATATATCGAGCTACTTTGCGACTGCTAGGATAGAAATATTTTGTTCAAGACGAATAGAACATATAAAACGAGAGGAATCATCGAAGGCAAGGTCAACAAGAACGAATTATTATGATGAATGAAGGAAAGAGATAAAATCAATGAGAAAAGCATACCTAACGCTCAATTCGATTCATATCACTATATACGTCAGATTTACTAGGTCTCGAAAACGTTCGGGAACCCAATCCCGGTGCCGGACTCTATCGGATAGCAAAGTTAAACTCCTGAACCCGTCAGATATAGTTTTGCCAGAGAAATCAGCTTCCAGACAACATTCGCGAGGATATTGAGGGTGTGCTCATGAATAGAGGATTCGATAAAGTCTTGATCTTGACGATGAGGACGGGATGAAAGCTCGAATGCCAATCTCATCGACGATATCTACACTTTCAAAGATGAAAAGGGAAATAATCGAATTTTATTGAGAAATAAACGAACGAATGGAAATCACAACAACACAAAATGCATAAATGAACGAAACAAATCAAAAGTTCACTTTGACATTAAACAAGCAAATTACAGCTATACTATTAATGCCACCATTAGACTGGATGATTTCATTGAGGAACTGTTGTACAGATTTGTATTACAACAGTACACAGTGACCTCATCGACAGACGGTGCCGCGGGTGTTGAAAGAGAAAGACTTGATTTCGTTGTAGATCATGGCATCTCATAAAGAAAGTTAGAACTGCTAGCTACGGTGTAGAGATGAAATTGTTTTCTCTGTCATACTTGCTACTTACCATACAAACAAGATTCGAACTGTCAGAAATAAGGAGCACTCCACTGCCTTTCGGATCAAACACTGGACCACAATCATTAACACCTCCGTTGCAGACGTAACATTTGAGAGTAGATACAGATTGGTGAAGAATTAAACGTTCCACAAAATATTTTATTGAACGTCATCTTATTCACCATACTTACAAAATAAGATGGTGAAAATCAACAAGATCTTGCTCGGCATGCTTTCAAATATGTTGTTCCTTTATGTTAAAGAATGTGAAAGTGTCCACCCTGTTCTCATCCATTTATATTGACCTCGTGTTGATCATTTTAGTTGTCGCCGCAAAATGGATTGTTGACAACGAATAATCCGCGGCTCGATCGCGGTCCATGTTGTGAACATGTGACATATTTTGCGTTCTAACAATCTCGAGTCGTCCATAGGGCACACAGTGCGAAAAGGATGTGGGTGAGAATGTGGGTGTGGACAAGGATTTCGATAGAGAGAAGACATCCACCCTACATCACCATAGTATGGAAAAGGGTGAAATTGAAAATATATGTTCAAGTTGCTATATTTATGAAATCAGATGAAAAAGTTATCCAGAAACGTTTATCTTTGCTTTATATGATTACTGTATGATTAAAAGTTTCTTTCAACGCCAAATGATAATATCTTCATCTTCATCAATAACAATTTTCGATGAGGAATAATGATTACCTTTCGAACGAATATGTTCTGTGAGAAGTGTCAAAAGTACTTCACGAGTTGTGTAAGACCGACTTCGATGATAAGCACAAAATCTATTCACATGTAATGTGATAAATTTTGATGAAGAAAACATGAGAGCATCGAAACATGAGAGAATCTGAACTGCAAGTGATTTCGGTCGATTAAGTGAATAACCACGCCCATTAAATGAAAGATATTGAAGTTGAGGAAAAGCTTTGTGTGTCGGTAATTGTTTAATGAAACATGCAGATGGAAAGTCCCGATATGATTCTATATAAATATTAAGTTGCCGCACGAATGGCCAAGGTGATGAAGAGTGTTTGAGAAGAAGTTCAATGTTAGATATGTATAGCGACAAACACTCAAGGGCAGAGGCACATTTCCGAAATTGTTCCAGAATAAAGCAACGATAATAATTCGATGTTGTAGATCGATAAGACGATACCCCAGATTTGATTGGATTTGAATCAAAATTAAGTTTGAGAGAATGTAAAAATGGAAGACATACACGCCAAGAATTGATGTTTATATTCATTTCCTAAATAATCTATAGAAATGAAAATGTTCATAAATTAATATTGATATTTACTTGAATATCAACGGATAAAACAAGCGAATTCACATGTTGAAAATGAGTAAGAGTAGTATCGATAGATAAAGGATCACGATCAACTATCCATTCAATATGATCAATACTTTTATTAATTGTTGCTTGCCGTCCAAACGTATGATTATATACCTGTCTTTGACTGTTTAATGGATATGGAACTGTGTAAAGTATCATCATTCTATCGATCTCATATTCAACACTTTGATGACTTAAATTAAACCAATAGAGATCAGGATTTTCAAGCTTGGTTTCACCGGGTAAATAAAGGAGGAAGCGAAGACAATGCAGACGAATCATAAAATTTGTAATACAGCTTTTAAATGCAACAAGTTCATTCTTATCTGAAAATAAAGAGAAACGAATGAGTGTTATTATCACCTATAATCTCGATCTTCTAACCTTTAACATTACAATTTATCAAAATCAATGATTTAAGTTGACACATTGATTTTACATGTTGTATCAATACAATGACATTGCTCATGGCGATTTGTCGCAATTGTAATGCGCGTAAATGTGGTAGATTGGCTTCAGTTGTGTTCAACACATCAGGACATAAAATAGGACAATATGCATTTTCATACCGACTATCTAATTGATATGAATTATATATTCCAGTTTCCATTGTAAGATGAAGATCTTCTATATGCGGTAAGGTATTACATTGCAGCAATAATGCTAAATCAGATGTATGTTGTATCGAGATACGCAAACGAACAGTTTTCGGAAATGTAAANNNGGTAGATTGGCTTCAGTTGTGTTCAACACATCAGGACATAAAATAGGACAATATGCATTTTCATACCGACTATCTAATTGATATGAATTATATATTCCAGTTTCCATTGTAAGATGAAGATCTTCTATATGCGGTAAGGTATTACATTGCAGCAATAATGCTAAATCAGATGTATGTTGTATCGAGATACGCAAACGAACAGTTTTCGGAAATGTAAATATTTCATTACAATCAATAGCACAAGCGGCTAAAGAACTCGTCCATTTAAAATACCTGTGGTCTAAAAACAAGATAAGATTAAGTTTCAAAGATAGTTATTGAAAAGTCAAAAATCTTTTCTTTGGAAAAAGAAATAATTCAATACCTTCAATCATGATGAATTGCATGGTATGTAGAGAAATACGTTCTTCGGTGAACATTTTCATTATCCAGTAATACCTATCGATTTTGGTAAAATAAAAGATAATATGACGTAAAATCAATGCGTGTCGACCAATGAGTCGAATAATATTCCCTCGATCAGGTCTGCTCAGAAGATTCATATAAACGGTACATTTTCGGAGACGTGGAAGAAAAGATTTTTCATTTTCATGCCATTGACTAAGAATTTCATTTGATACAACTGATTCATTGAGCAGAAGAGAAGTTATACGACAAGCTATAAGTGGATGTTCATGTTCCAAATAATACAACCATTCGCCATATGTTATAAACGACAATGATGAAAGTGACAAAGCAACTCGATTCTGCGCTATCTGAACCAACGAATGAATGCGCCTATTAAGTTTCCATTGAAACCATGTTGAATTTAATTCCGATCGTGTGAAATAGACGGAAAGTTCGAGCCACAGTTCATTGGGTAGATCTTCTAATCTGGTAACAGTCATAACACTTGACGCCAATTATCTTGACATATCATAAGAAAAATGAATAGCTATGTATAGATAGAGAGGACAAAGGTCACGGATAGACAGCAAATAAAATTAAAAAGAATTAACGAATGAAATCGCTAGAAATGTTCAATTTGAGCAATTCCATTCGTTAGCTGTTTAATCTTTTCTGTCGGTATGTTCTCAAACAATGATCGCCCATCCATGACAGGAAAGTAATGCATACTCTTTTATTATTATTTCAATCTCCGACTACCAAAATATCTTCACTTGCATTACAAATAACACACATGGAACTCAACATATACACTTGGTAACTTTATGTCAAATAAAACTCATTTTCAACAACCAAACTTGCTGATCAGAAAACAACATGATCTTTACCGTATACACGTGCGTTCCATTAAAGAGATGATCTCTCTTGTGGAGTATGTCATGGNATGCATACTCTTTTATTATTATTTCAATCTCCGACTACCAAAATATCTTCACTTGCATTACAAATAACACACATGGAACTCAACATATACACTTGGTAACTTTATGTCAAATAAAACTCATTTTCAACAACCAAACTTGCTGATCAGAAAACAACATGATCTTTACCGTATACACGTGCGTTCCATTAAAGAGATGATCTCTCTTGTGGAGTATGTCATGGGGATGTTCAATGAGCCACTGAATAGAAGATAAACTTGCTAATCGAGTGGACATTTAGTGAGCTGTAATTCATGTTTAAACTTTAAAAAAAAATTTTTCAATACTTTTGGAATCTGTTGGATGTGAGATAGTTAAAGTACGATCCTTGTTGACAATGTACACTGTACGTTTGTTTGGAAAACTATAAGAATATAGCATAATAAACATTGCTGAAGTATTTCTAGTGAAAACTCAAATGAATCATATGATCAGGATATATCTGATTGATGGTCTTGATTGTATTAATGTAACGCAAAGTATTCGTTAAATTCCTATCGTTTTCTTAACCTTTCATTTTGATTACAACACTAAGATATTAGTTCTTAGTGACATCTTTGTAGTAAAATATCTATAGCGACGATTGTTGTGAAGAACGAAATTCTACTATTCTTTGTACAACAATGGTTTGAATGAGCAGTCATTCTGTTCCGCAATGCTGAACACTTGGGAACTTGTTTCGCTCGCGGAATCGAAGGAGTTCATTATGGAGATGGAACTGATTCCACAATGTGCAGCGTTGAGGAACACGATGTATTCTCTTAAATTTGTTTTGTTGTATCCAGATTTTCAATGCCTTCAAAAATCAAAAATGTTCCGATTGAAGAAGCATCAATTGATGCAATTTTGTCAACTCCAGGCATTTACACATGTATTGCGGTGCTTATTATCTTGAATGACAATCGAGTGTTTATATTCCACTCAGATCCAACTTGCATTGATTTGGGAAACGAAGATTTTATGGAATATGAAATTCAGAAATTGATCAAAGATTCTATTTCATTGTTCACAAAACGTGAAAATAAAAAGAGTTCATGCTTTAGAAGTATTTTCATAATTGGTGGCGCAAGCAATGAGAAATATAAAAAATTCAACAGTGAATTAAATAGAATGAAAGCGAACCATAGTTCACTCACGTCAATGATCGATGAATTGAATGTTGATGCTTTAAAAAATTTTATTATATGCATTGTCTATTCGAACACAACTTTTAATTTGTATGGTGGTAACGCAGATGCAGCGCAGGGGAATGTAAGTCATTTCCGATACAACAATACTTGCCGACCTTACAGTATCACCACCATTACTGTTTCTCGCTCAGTATTACGATCTAGAGAGAAATCTGTATGGTGATCCTCGAAGAATAGAACTACACTTTTTTTCAACATACAACTTTGATAGCAAATCGTGGATTATCATTAAAAATCAACTATCTCGTTTTCAAACAACTTAATGATAATCCATTAATTGATGATGTACAATACACCAAAGATGACTTGATGAATTATCTCTCAAGGATTCAGCATCAACCTTTTACTTCTTTTGACTGAATTTTTTAAATATTTTGATAAAAAACATTTTTATTCCTCAACTCATTAGATAAATCTTTTTTAGCTGCGAGATACATCATATAAACCTATTTTTATCATTACCTCAGTTGATTATTGCTTGATTTTTGGTTGTATGAAATCATTTCGACGATCGTGGTTCTTAATGGCTTATTTTCTCTCGTTTATTCATGCTCTAGTTTCATTCATAACATTCGTTCTACCCCAAAAAAATACAAATTTTTTTTCTGTGCATGTCGACAGTCTGAACGACTTTGGATCATACATTAAAATAATTCATTATTTCAACTTCTCATAGATGAGTTACAAAAAAGTTCACTTTGACATTAATCAAGCAAATTACGGCTACTATTAATGCCATTATTAGATTGGATGATTTCATTGAGGAACTGTTGTACAAATTTATATTACAACAGTATACAGTGACCTCATCGACAGACGGTGCCGCAGGTGTTGAAAGAGAAAGACTCCATTTTGTTGTAGATCATGGCATCTCATAAAGAAAGTTAGAACTGCTAACTACGGTGTAGAGATGAAATTGTTTTCTCTGTCATACTTGCTACTTACCATACAAACAAGATTCGAACTGTCAAAAATAAGGAGCACTCCACTGCCTTTCGGATCAAACAACCATTAACACCTCCGTTGTAGATGTAACATTTGAGAGTAGACACAGATTGGTGAAGAACTAAACGTTCCACAAAATATTTTATTGAACGTCATCTTATTCACCACAGTTACAAAATAAGATGTTGTTCCTTTATGTTAAAGAATGTGAAAGTGTCCACCCTGTTCTCATCCATTTATATGAGTTTGAGGCTCGTTCTTGTAGTCGGCGAAAGCAGGATTGTCGTCAGAGAGCAATCGTGGAATCGATGAATGATGTGAGCGAGTGAGTTGTTTTGCATTCTGTGTGTAGGAAGATCGACTGATCTTCGTGTCCATTCATTTTTAACACAAGAGATATCATTGCTCACTATAATAGCATACACAACTTCTGATAATCAATTTGTTGAAATTGAGAAGATTTAACTTGAAAACTCGACAGTTTACTATACTTTATAGCAAAATAAAAAACGGTGTCTTACATTTGTTTTTCTCGAGTCATTTTGCCCTGTGATTTATATTTCTTGTATTGTATCGAATACTTTGAATACTATGATGTTGATTTGTAATGTTTGATCACCTAATCGATAACAATTTAATGTTTTTTTTTTCTTTTTCTAAACGAATAAATGATATTTAATGTTTGATAATTTGCCGGAGGCGTTTTATCAATCAACGCTTCATTAAATTCAAACTCCATTACCTGTATAAATACAATCATATTCAACATAACAGAGTTATTTTACTCAAAAACAAGACAATTATGGGCAACGAAATTTTACAAAGTCACTCTGCAACATTGGGCGATGGAGGTCAGTTCTTAGACTTTTTTGTTTAGAAAAAAAAACGACTAATTGATTTAGAAATTGCTGCATTGAAAGCGAATTCAACATTAAGTGAAAAAGGTACAAAAAATATGCGAATCTTTATGTAAAATTGTTCTTTCTAATTTAAATTTTAGAAATTCGAGAGATATACGAAGTAAGTTCAGAGAACACTCAGAAGAGAGAGATTTTCTATTTTTTCTTCTCAGGAATTTCAAAAAAGTGGTGGAGCAGGTGATGGAAAGATCAGCAAAGATGAATTTCATCGATATTATAAGAAATCAGCTGGATGTGACGATGAAGATGGAATCTTAGCAAAGTAAGATTTGTTATTCACATCGATTTTGACAAATTTATTTGAAGTAATACATTCTCGGCATTCGATACCAATCATGATGGTCATATCAATTTCACTGAATTTGTCTTCGCAATTTTGGCACAAAGCAAAACTGATATCAACAGTATTTTAGACTTTTCTTTCGAAATGTAAGTTTTCTCTGTGAGAAATATTGAAAATAAAAAGGTTTTGATTTAGAATGGACACATCAGGTGATGGACTGATCAGTTTCGATGAATTGAAAAGTTATTTGGAAAAAGCGGTAAGACCAACAGAAGAATATTGACAAAAGAATTTCGTTATTTTCTTTAGACAATCTTAGCTGTTGGACATGAAGAAGCATCGACAATCGATACAAATCGAACTGCTGAGAACATCTTTCAAGAATTTCGA
>CAJNOJ010000331.1:8437-47735 GCA_905250025.1 Adineta ricciae | reverse complement strand
ACAAAAGAATTTCGTTATTTTCTTTAGACAATCTTAGCTGTTGGACATGAAGAAGCATCGACAATCGATACAAATCGAACTGCTGAGAACATCTTTCAAGAATTTCGATTGAGTAAAATGCAAAAAATGAATAAACAACAATTTATTCAAGGGTGAACAAATCTTTTTTCTCTCTTCTCGAAACCGAATGTTTCATTTAGATGCAAAAAGAACGAACAACTCGGCAAGATTTTCACAGGCAACAAAAAGAATTGTTAAAACGTCGTCTTTTGAACAGAACTTGTGCGTTGTTTCGGTTTATGACGATAAAAATGAATAAATTTGAAAATTTGCTTGAAAATAATGCGAACCATTGGTAATAAAATTAGTTTTGTAATTAAGAAAATCAATGAAAATAATTCAATGAAAACACCGAGAAAAAGAAAATTATGAAAAAGAATTTCAAATTTCCGTGCAATTGGTTCTTGATAATTTTGAATGAAAAATTCCGATTCAACTAATTGAATTGTTATTCGCGTTGTTAAACGTGAATATCTTTGATAATTATTTTCCAAACGAAATATTCCTTTCGTTGTCACATCTTTTCCTTTAAACAATGGAATCCATAAACCAGAATATTTTCTCGTTTGAGAATCATCTATTGCTTCGGTTTGATTAATCACTTTTGTTAAAATAATATCGAAATGAGGAGTGGAACTGATTGTATGATTGACATCAGAATAGAATTGACAAGGAAATAACATTCGAATTTCATATTTACCATTTTCAATTGTTTTGTTTGAACCTTGTAAACAAATTTGAAGTGTTGATATGGATAAAACAGATTCAATTTCAATGATTGTATGTGCAAAATGTGTTAAAGATTGAATTTGAAATGTTAATGTTGAACTTGTTTCATTTCTTGAACAATTATATGATGGAGTGACAAAGAAATGATTATTTACCTGTTTTAGATTTAATATTGATGATGTACAATCAATTATTGTATTTATCAAATTAATTACAATTGTAAACTGTTGTTCATCAAGTAAATCAAAGATTGGACGTTCTTCATCACTTTTTGGAAGAGCAAGTAATTGTAATCCACTTCGGAATTTTGCATTTAATACATGAGAATCACAGGAAAATGATGAATATTTCGAATTTTCAATTGGATATAAATGAAGATATTCAATACTGAATAATGTTGAAAAGATGATCAATACGAATATTCCACATGAGGCAATTCCACCAATCCAAAGATGACCTTCACCGATTAAATCAATTTGAGAAAAGATTTGAAGAATTGTCAAACGATAACGAAATGTTGACGGAAAATACGAAGCAATGATTATGGAAATCAATAAAATCAAACTTATAGATAAAATAATAAACATCCAAAATATTGGAGAATATAAAATACATCGAAAATGAAAAATATTCGATAAAATAATATCATCAAACGAATTTGAATCAGATGTCGATGGATAATTTACAATTTGAATTACATTTTCATATTCATATTCTTCACTAATTGTACCCAATGATAAACATTTCTTTATATTTTCACATTTTTCACATTGAGCTTTTCCATCTGAAGGAGATTTTTCACCTGATGGACAAAGTGAACAATGTCCAATCAATTGATTGGAATTTCGATACATTCCAGATGGACAAATACTGATTTTTCCTAATTGATATGTATCATAATAGTCGGAATCAAGATTGAAACCACTCATAAAATATCCTTCGACTATTTCCAATGGCATTAATAAGAAATACCAATTTGCTTTGGTATAATATATAACAATTCCAAAATAATTCTCTTTAACAGATATTAATTCATAGATAAAAGGTATTTTATGATTATTTACGATTTCTTGTTGATTATTTGGAAATGTATTTTCAATAATTAATCGTTCATCATTGTAATCATAAAAATAAATTGCTGATTTCGCGAAATTCGATAAACAATCAAAAGAAAGTGCGGCAAACAAACGACTATTATCACGAATCCATTGAACTGAATGACCAAATTCCTTTCCAACATCATCTGGACAGATATTTTTGACATTTCTTCCAAAGTTGTTTTCATTGAAATCGAGAGTAAAAACGAAAACACAATCACACGAAGGAATTCCAATCAGAATATCACCGAAAATATTTATCGACATTGAAATTGAAATATCTGCAGTGTCATAACATTCGATTCCAGTTAAATTTATAATTTTATAATCAAATATTGTGAAATTCAACGATGAATTCTTCAAATCGATATAAACATAAACAAGACAAGGACCAATCCAATAATTTCCTTTAACAGGTAAATGTTCAGTTGCGATTAACAAATGATTTTCATTAATAACGATGATATTTAAAAATCTCTCTCGAAAATATTGTAAATCAGATGAATGATCAATTGAGAGAAAAGTTTGTATTTCATATGTTTCTAAATTGTAAATAATTATTCCAGATGATGAAAAGATGTAAACATCATTGGAAAGTTTTCGATCGAAAACAAGAATATAATCTTCACCACCATTTTCAATGATTTGTTCATTTAAGATTTGGATTTTAGTATCCATATTCATAGTACCACTATGAACATATACAATGATCTTAATTAGAAAAATTTCATATTCATCATTTTCGTTAATACCAAGACAAACAATATGAGAAGCATTTATTGCGATAATATTCGTTATTCGATCTAATTCACGATGAATGTCTGTGTACTGGTATGATGATGCNGATTAAATATTATGAACCACCATCACAAACAAGTTCACAGGTATATCTTTAAGAATTTGTCATCTTGAAGATGTGAATATTTATATTTACACTGAATTATCTCGCGAATAATTCTCTTTTTTTTTAGTCTGTAACAACATCAATAAAAAAACGAAATAATTTCAATTGTTCTACATTCGCAGTTCGAAATGCTTTATTCAATTGTTTTGAAAGAAAACAATGTTTTAAATACCATTCCAATGCATTTTCTGGTCGATATGTTTTTTCAAATCGTTCAATATTTTCCAATTCGTCTAAATTTCCTTGATAATATTCTCGACACTGTTCCACTAATAAACTTTGATCTGCAAATGAATTGATCATCAAATAATCTTTCAATAATAAATTCCAAAAAAAGATTCCATTGTCTTTAGAGAATTTTTCAAATGTTGAACAAATTCGTTCGACATTGTAAAAACCAAATATTAATGTTGATTGTTGTTTAATTCTCATTCGTAGTTGTTCAAATAAAAGTAATTTATCTGTATATATATCAATAAGTTTTGGATAATCATTTTTGATGGACTCATTATAATTTCCTTGAATAGAATAAATAGAAATTGAATCGATTTGATTCAAATTTTGTAATTGATCGAGAAAGCTTCGATCGAATATTTGATCGAAAATAATAATAAGAATTTTTTCTTCATTGATCGATTGAATATAGGAAAGTAATTGAGATTTTTCAGCATAAAATAAGACATAATCATTAATTGAACGATAATGATCTTCTTCAATAGTTTTTATATCAAAATCAGGATCGAAAATAACTAAGGTAAATTCTTCTTTGTTAATTGATGAAGAATTTGTTGCGTGAGAAATGATTTGTTTTGGAATAGATGATGTTGTTACAGACTAAAAAAAAAGAGAATTATTCGCGAGATAATTCAGTGTAAATATAAATATTCACATCTTCAAGATGACAAATTCTTAAAGATATACCTGTGAACTTGTTTGTGATGGTGGTTCATAATATTTAATCAAATCATTAATTGTCATATCATGATCTGGAGCGTTATTTAATAAATCAAAAAAATTGTTTGAAACATGTTGACCATATTGTAGAAACGGTTGTCGCATTGATGAATTCCATTCTGATGGTAATGAACGATTTTTTAAAAGATTATTAATTGGTCCAGTAGGATGATTATCAATGATAGAACGATGTTGAAATGGTGCACGAGCATTGAATAGTGTACTCGTTGATAATTCATTGAAATATGTCTCTGTAAACATTGGTAACCAGGAAGTCATTAAATTATTATGAATTATATTCGATGGTTTAATTAAATCGTTTAAAATATTCTGTACACCAGAAAATTCATGTTGATTCATCTCCATATTAATTGTTCCATCGAAATCTTCTTTTTCCATAGCAGTTTGAATATGACTTAACATGTTGCCTAATCCAATTAGACTATCAACAAAATCTGATGGTGAACAATCATCAACTGCTTCACCCCAAAGACATGGCAACCAATTTGTCTCATTTGTATCAAGAAATAAACGTTTAAATGTCGACCAATTTTGTTGATAAGGACCATCCAATGTTCGTAATGAATTTAAAACATGTAAACAATCTATGGCATTACCATCATCTTGAAAATCTCTTGATGAACATAACCACTTCTCTTTCAATAATTTATATTCGTTCATTGCATCTAAAATATCTTTCACTTTCATATTTCCTAACCAATTCTCCATTGTATGTCGTTGTTGATTAAGCAAATTCTTCTGTTCAATAAATATATTAATTTTCTCATCAGCATCCAAATCCACTTCATGTTCAAGAATAACTATTGCAGTTTGTAATGTTTCTGTTGAACATGATCCTAAGAGATTCATTTCATCGATAAAATAATGTTTACAGACACCAATCGATAACATCTCTTTAACGTATGCAAGCCATTGTTCAGCTAAGACAAGAGCAATAGTTCGATCATCATCTTGATCTGTAAATTGCTCATTAAGATTTCTTAATTCACACATCCATAGTACAGTCGTTTTGATAAAATAGGATGGTATTAATAATCGATGTTTTAAATATTTATAATAGATACTTCTTGCGACGCCATTGAGAATTTGTTCTACTCGTGTACGATTCATTGCTAATGTACGTTCGATTTCAGAAAATGAATATCGAAATTCTAGTTCTTCATCGATTTTTGCTGTTTTTTCTGACCATTTTGGTATTAAATGCATTGAAGTTGTATCAATGATTAATTGATACAATTGTGGACGATGACGATGAATCCTTTCCAAAAACGATTGAATATCATCTGGCCAAAAATCAAGTTGTAAAGCTGGAACGAAATCAGCTTCATTATTAATACATAATTGTCCATATTCAATGTAATCTTCTAATAGAGATTTATTTCCAAGATGTTTATATTTTTCATAGAATTCAAGTAAAAAATTTAATCGAACTTTAATTACTTGTGGCATTTGTATATTATATATTGGTGATGTTAAACTAATAAGATCTTTAAATGTTTGTAAATTAAGATTTTCAGCTTCAGCAATTATATTCATTAGAGGTAATGCAAATTGTGATAGTGACCTAAGAAAAGCATTACAGACTAAGCTATATTTTGGTTGTAGACATTCGATATTCTCTTGTGCTTTTATTCGTCGAATAGAATTTAATGTATTTTCAAATTGTTCATCAAGTGCGATTGATGATGAATTACATTTAAATTTGACTTCTGCACTTGCTGAATTGATCGCCGTTTGACCCGTAGTTGTAATCGTGGATGTTGGAAGAAATGAAATCGATTCTGTTCCACAATATTTTTCTTTCATCTTCAAACCATTAATGCATACTATTCCTTNCCGTGACAGGAAAGTAATACATACTCTTTTATTATTATTTCAATCTCCGACTACCAAAATATGTTCATTTGCATCACAAATAACATACACACTTGGTAATTTTATGTCAAATAAAACTCATTTTCAACAACCAAACTTGCTGATCAGAAAACAACATGATCTTTACCGTATACACGTGCGTTCCATTAAAGAGATGATCTCTCTTGTGGAGTATGTCATGGAGATGTTCAATGAACCACTGAATAGAGGATAAACTTGCTAATCGAGTGGACATTTAGTGAGCTGTAATTCATGTTTAAACTTTTAAAAAAATTTTCAATACTTTTGGAATCTGTTGGATGTGAGATAGTTAAAGTACGGTCCTTGTTGACAATGTACACTGTACATTTGTTTGGAAAACTATAAGAATAGCATAATAAACGTTGCTGAAGTATTTCTGGTGAAAACTCAAATGAATCGTATGATCAGAATATATCGGGTTGTGAACAACGTAAAGATAGGCGCATTCGAAACTTGACATGAATTTTTCAATTTGAGCAGTCATTCTATTCCGCAATGCTGAACATTTGGGAACTTGTTTCGCTCGCGGAATCGAAAGAGTTCAGTCTGAAGATGGAACTGATTCCACAATGTGCAGCGTTGAGGAACATACAATGTATTCTCTTAAATTTGTTTCGTTGTATCCAGATTTTCAATGCCTTCAAAAATAAAAAATGTTCCGATTGAAGAAGCACCAATTGATGCAGTTTCGTCAACTACAGGCATTTACACATTAATGTTGTTCCTCTATGTTAAAGAATGTGAAAGTGTCCATCCTGTTTTCATCCATTTATATGAGTTTGACGCTCGTTCTTGTAGTCGGCGAAAGCAGGATTGTTGTCAGAGAACAATCGCGGAATCGATGAATGATGTGAGCCAGTGAGTTATTTTGCATTATGTGTGTAAGAAGATCAATTGATCTTCGTGTTCATTTATTTTTAACACAATATTATATACTATTGCCCGCTAATAGCGTACTCAACGTCTGATAATCAATATGTTATAATTGAGAAGATTTTACTCGAAAAACTCGTCAATATAGCAAAATAAAAACCGTTGTCTTACATTTCTTTTTGCTCGAGTCGTTTTGCCCTGTGATTTATATTTTTTGTATTATATCGAATACTTTGAATACTATGATGTTGATTTGTAATGTCTGATCACCTAATCGATAACAATTTAATGTTTTTTTCTTTTTCTAAACAAATAAATGATACGTAATGTTTGATATTTTGCGCGAGGCGTTTTATCAATCAACCATTCATTAAATTCAAACTCCATTACCTGTATAAATATACAATCATATTTAACACAGCAGAGTTATTTTACTCAAAAACAAGATAATTATGGGCAACGAAATTTTACAAAGTCACTCTGCAACATTGGGTGATGGAGGTCAGTTCTTAGGCTTTTTTGCTCAGAAAAAAAAACGACTCATTGATTTAGAAATCGCTGCATTGAAAGCGAATTCAAAATTAAGTGAAAAAGGTAAACAAAATATGCGAATCTTTATGTGAAATTGTTCTTTCTAATTTAATTTAGAAATTCGAGAGATATACGAAGTAAGTTCAGAGAACACTCAGAAGAGAGACGAGATTTTCTTCTCAGGAATTTCAAAAAAGTGGCGGAGCAGGTGATGGAAAGATCAGCAAAGATGAATTTCATCGATATTATAAGAAATCAGCTGGATGCGACGATGAAGATGGAATCTTAGCAAAGTAAGATTTGTTATTCACATCGATTTTGACAGAAATTTATTTGAAGTAATACATTCTCGGCATTCGATACCAATCATGATGGTCACATAAATTTCACTGAATTTGTCTTCGCAATTTTGGCACAAAGCAAAACTGATATGAACAGTATTTTGGACTTTTCTTTCGAAATGTGAGTTTTCTCTGTGAGAAATATTGAAAATAAGAAGGTTTTGATTTAGAATGGACACATCAGGTGATGGACTGATCAGTTTCGATGAATTAAAAAGTTATTTGGAAAAAGCGGTAAGAACAACAGAAGAATATAAACAAAAGAATTTCGTTATTTTCTTTAGACAATCTTAGCTGTTGGACATGAAGAAGCATCGACAATCGATACAAATCGAACTGCTGAGAACATCTTTCAAGAATTTCGACTGAGTAGAACGCAAAAAATGAATAAACAACAATTTATTCAAGGGTGAAGAAATCTTTTTTCTCTCTTTTCGAAACCGAATGTTTCATTTAGATGCAAGAAGAACGAACAAATCGGCAAGATTTTCACAGGCAACAAAAAGAATTGTTAAAACGTCGTCTTTTGAACAGGACTTGTGCGTTGTTTCGGTTTATGACGATAAAAATGAATAAATTTGAAAATTTGCTTGAAAATAATGCGAACCAGTGGTAATAAAATTAGTTTTATAATTAAGAAAACCAATGAAAATAATTCAATGAAAACACCGAGAAAAAGAAAATTATGAAAAAGAATTTCAAATTTCCGTGCAATTGGTTCTTGATAATTTTCAATGAAAAATTCCGATTCGACTAATTGAATTGTTATTCGCGTTCTTAAACGTGAATATCTTTGATAATTATTTTCCAATCGAAATATTCCTTTCGTTGTCACGTCTTTTCCTTTAAACAATGGAATCCATAAACCCGAATATTTTCTCGTTTGAGAATCATCTAATGCTTCTGTTTGATTAATCACTTTTGTTAAAATGATATCGAAATGAGGAATGGAACTGATTGTATGATTTACATCAGAATAGAATTGACAAGCAAATAACGTTCGAATTTCGTATTTACCATTTTCAATTGTTTTGTTCGAACCTTGTAAACAAATTTGAAGCGTTGATATGGATAAAACAGATTCAATTTCAATAATTGTGTGTGCAAAATGTGTTAAAGATTCAATTTGAAATGTTAATGTTGAGCTCGTTTCATTTCTTGAACAATTGTATGATGGAGTGACAAAGAAATGATTATTTACCTGTTTTAGATTTAATATCGATGGTGTACAATCAATTATTGTATTTATGAAATTAATTACAATTGTAAATTGTTGTTCATCAAGTAAATCAAAGATTGGACGTTCTTCATCACTTTTTGGAAGAGCAAGTAATTGTAATCCACTTCGGAATTTTGCATTTAATACATGAGAATCACAGGAAAATGATGAATATTTCGAATTTTCAATTGGATATAAATGAAGATATTCAATACTGAATAATGTCGAAAAGATGATCAATACGAATATTCCACATGAGGCGATTCCACCAATCCAAAGACGACCTTGACCGATTAAATCAATTTGAGAAAAGATTTGAAGAATTGTCAAACGATAACGAAATGTCGACGGAAAATACGAAGCAATGATTATGGAAATCAATAAAATCAAACTTACAGATAAAATAATAAACATCCAAAATATCGGAGAATATAAAAGACATCGAAAATGAAAAATATTCGATAAAATAATATCATCAAACGAATTTGAATCAGATGTTGATGGATAATTTACAATTTGAATCACATTTTCATATTCATATTCTTCACTAATCGTACCCAATGATAAACATTTCTTCATATTTTTACATTTTTCACATTGAGCTTTTCCATCTGATGGAGATTTTTCCCCTGATGGACAATGTGAACAATGTCCAATCAATTGATTGGAATTTCGATACATTCCAGATGGACAAATACTGATTTTACCTAATTGATACGTATCAGAATAGTCGGAATCAAGATTGAAACCACTCATAAAATATCCTCCGACTATTTCCAATGGCATTAATAAGAAATACCAATCTTCTCTGCTATAATATATAACAATTCCGAAGTAATTCTCTTTAACAGATATTAATTCATAGATAAAAGGTATTCCACCCTCATTTACGATTTCTTGTTGATTATTTGGAAATGTATTTTGAATAATCAATCGTTCATCATTGTAATCGTAAAAATAAACTGCTGATTTCGCGAAATTCGTTACACAATCAAAAGAAAGTACGGCAAACAAACGACTATTATCACGAATCCATTGAACTGAATGACCGAATTCCTCTGCGAGATCATCTGGACAGATATTTTTGACGCTGCTTCCAAATTTCATTTTGTTGAAATCGAGAGTAAAAACGAAAACACAATCACACGAAGGAATTCCAATCAGAATATCACCGAAGATGTTTATCGACATTGAAATTGAAATATCTGCAATGTTACCACATTCGATTCCAGTTAAATGAATGGTTTTATAATCAAGTATTGTGAAATTCAACGATGAATTCTTAAAATCGATGCGAACATAAACAAGACGAGGACCGCTCCAATACTCTTCTTTAACAGGTAAATGTTCAGTTGCGATTAACAAATGATTTTCATTAATAACGATGATATTTAAAAATCTCTGTCGAAAATATTGTAAATCAGATGAATGATCAATTGAGAGGAAAATTTGTATTTCATATGTTTCTAAATTGTAAACAATTATTCCAGATGATGAAAAGATGTAAACATCATTGGAAAGTCTTCGATCGAAAACAAGAATATAATCTTCGCCACCATTTTCAATGATTTGTTCATTTAAGATTTGGATTTTAGTATCATACAACATAATACTACTATAAACATATACAATGATCTTAATTAGAAAAATTTCATATTCATTATTTTTGTTAATACCAAGACAAACAATATGAGAAGCATTTATTGCGATAATATTCGTTATTCGATCTAATTCACGATGAATGTCTGTGTACTGGTATGATGATGCAAAAGAAAAGTTAGAAAATGCTTCGTAATTTGAAGAATTCCAAGTTTGTGCGTTTATGTCATAACCATGTAAATGGAGTGCTTCTTTTGTTGTGTCAATCCAGAGGGATAAATAACGATCTTCACTTATGGAAAAATACGATTGATGAAATGTAAAAGTTTCGCTCAGAATTAATTGGAAGAAAAACAATTTTATCAGACGAACGAACATTTTTATTTGTCAAGAATGGTAGACGAGAATCTTTTACACATAACTTTGATTCGTGATCAGATCGATTTTCATGATTATAATCACTTTAAATCGATAGTCAATATAAATGTTTTGAATATTTATATCTTTAATCAAATAGTTCGTACATTTATGACGAAAATCTTCTTCTGAATTATCAAAAAATGATGTTCGATTAACTGATTGTACAATTTCCATTTTTGTCTTCATCGTTTCGAACATGAAGGCGATCACCTTGTTTGAAATCATTTCTTTTATCCGTAACAATACAACCTTCACTAGCTGATTGATTTCGTTTGTTATTATCACCATGAATTTGAAATGCCGATCTTCCAAACATTTCATTTGATTTATCAGGTATTAAAGGAAATCGCGAATTTCCTTTCGGTTTATCCAGAGTATAATCTCCATTTGGAATTGGACCTTTGAATTTCTTTGTTTGATCTGTTTCACCTGGTCTACCACTATATGCCGGACGACATTCGTTTGTATCTGTTTTGCACAGTTTTCCACTTGATTTGAAAAACGTCCAATCTGTCATTATTATTCGTAACAAAATGAAAGAGAAACGAATTGATCTTGCAATTTATAGATGGTAAGGAAAGGAAGTCGGTTTTTACCGACTTACATGTTCTATATAATAAACATCAGTTCTCTTTCCTCTTGAGAAGAATGTCAATAAAACAGTACTATAATTCGTCATGTTGATACTTTCAATTATTTTCCATTTCATTCTCTATGCAATTGGTTACTTACCTCTCTATTCTACTTTTAAAGGTAGATTTTCACACAATCTATTAACAATGATTAATAATTTTCCGAATAGTAACGAATGTTCGCCTTTATTTCTACGTGATAAAAATTCTCATCATCTTATACTATATCCACTTTATGGGATGCATTATAAACAAAGAATGACATGTAATTAAAAATTACTTGGTGTAAATTCGACAAGTAATTATAACGAATTTGAAAATAATTTTATTTTGGATAGAATATTCGTTACTTCTGCTACAGTCTTTCTTCCTTTCCATAGGGAAGAAAGGAATGGAGGAAATGTAATTCCGTGAATCCGAGAGGGATGTTCAGCTATTGAAAGATCGATATAAAGTCTTTATTTATTATCTTAAAATTCATGATCGATTTTTGTATTTAAATATTAAATACATATGTTTATATAAAGATCTCCGATATCGACAAAAACAATGATTTATTTATGATGTGATTAATTGTTGAGCAGTAAGATCTTGAATTTGTTCTAAAATATTTTTAATCATAAGAATACCATGTTCATCACGAGGTGTTATTTTCTCATACAAATCCAATGCTTTTTTATAATAATATGATGCTTGTGTATAATCTCGTTTATTGAAATAAACAACTCCATGACTATGTAAACTTTGTGCTATTAAATGATGATTGAATGGTAATTTTTTCTCCCATATATTTAATGCTTTTTGATGATAAATTAACGCTTGATCATGATTATTCATAGTAACTAATGTTCGTCCAATATTATATAAACTAATACCAATTTGTATATCGTCTTCCGAAGAATATATTTGTCTAATTTCTAATGCTCTCATATGATAATCATATGCTTCCTTATAATCTTTTTTCATATCATAAACATATCCAATATCATGTAGAAGAAATGCCGTATCTTTTATACGTTCATCACTTATCATTAATTCGTATGATATTTGAAAATTTTCTAATGCCAAATCATATTCACCTTTGAGATAATTTATGTTTCCATAGTAATTATAGATTAGCGCATCATCTTCATTTTGTAGATTTTCAAAATATTTTTGAACTTTTGATAAATTCTGAAAGGTGAATAACAAATCACCCATTATAATTGATAATGTCATTTTTTCCATTGTTTGTTGTTTTATCGAAAGATACTGTTGTTTAATTTCATTTCCATTATCGATCATCATTAAATGAGCGATCCATAATTGAAGATTGTCATCAAATTCAAATGAATTCAATTGAAATATATTATTTAAATCAATGGAATTCATATTTTTTACTTCAAACTTAACAATAACTTGTGTTTTACTCGAACTGTATATTGTTTCAGTTTCTATAGTATCATTGATTAAAAGTCCACTGAATGTCATTAATTGTCCGATGTTTTTTAACAACATTTCGTATTGATCTAAAGATAAAATAACTGTACGATGAACTATATTCGTTGATTTGATATTCGAACAAAGATCATCAATAAAAAACCGAAATAATTTCAATTGTTCGACATCCGCAGTTCGAAATGCTTTATTCAATTGTTTTGAAAGAAAACAATGTTTTAAATACCATTCGAATGCATTTTCTGATCGATATGTTTTTTCAAATAGTTCGATATTTTCCATTTCATCTGCGTTTCCTCGATAATATTCTCGACACTTTTCCACTAACAAACTCTGATCTGCAGATGAATTGATCATCAAATAATCTTTCAATAATAAATTCCAAAAAAAGATTCCATTGTCTTTGGAGAATTTTTCAAATGTTGGACAAATTCGTTCGACATTATGAAAACCAAATATTAATGTTGATAGTTGTTTAATTCTCATTCGTAGTTGTTCAAATAAAAGTAATTTATCTGTATATATATCAATAAGTTTTGAATAATCATTTTTGATGGACTCATCATAATTTCCTTGAATAGAATAAATAGAAATTGAATCGACTTGATTCAAATTTTGTAATTGATCAAGAAAGTTTCGATCGAATATTTGATCAAAAATAATAATAAGAATTTTTTCTTCATTGATTGATTGAATAGAGGAAAGTAATTGAGATTTTTCAGCATAAAATAAGACATAATCATTAATTGAACGATACTGATCTTCTTCAATAGTTTTTATATCAAAATCAGGATCGAAAATAACTAAGGTAAACTCTTCTTTGTTAATTGATGAGGAATTTGTTGCGTGAGAAATGATTTGTTTTGGAATAGATGATGTTGTTACAGACTAAAAGAAAAGAGAATTATTCGCGAAACAACTCAATGTGAATATAAATATCCACATCTTCAAAGATGACAAATTCTTAAAGATATACCTGTGAACTTGTTTGTAATGGTGGTTCATAATATTTAATCAAATCATTAATTGTCATATCATGATCTGGAGCGTTATTTAATAAATCGAAAAAATTGTTTGAAACATGTTGACCATATTGTAGAAACGGTTGTCGCATTGATGAATTCCATTCCGATGGTAATGAAAGATTTTTTAAAAGATTACTAAGTGGTCCATTAGGATGATTATCAATGATGGAACGATGTTGAAATGGTGCACGAGCATTGAACAGTGTACTCGTTGATAATTCATTGAAATATGTCTCTATCAACATTGGTAACCAGGATGTCATTAAATTATTGTGAACCATATTCGATGGTTTAATTAAATCGTTTAAAATATTCTGTACACCAGAAAATTCATGTTGATTCATCGCCATATTAATTGTTCCATCGAAATCTTCTTTTTCCATAGCAGTTTGAATTTGACTTAACATGTTGCCTAATCCAACTAGACTATCAACAAAATCTGATGGTGAACAATCATCAACTGCTTCACCCCAAAGACACGGCAACCAATTCG
Source organism: Adineta ricciae (assembly GCA_905250025.1). NCBI lineage: Eukaryota > Metazoa > Rotifera > Eurotatoria > Adinetida > Adinetidae > Adineta > Adineta ricciae. The sequence goes on along the minus strand of CAJNOJ010000331.1, from coordinate 33,504 downwards.
TCTCATTCGTATCCAGAAATAAACGTTTAAATGTCGACCAATTTTGTTGATAAGGACCATCCAATGTTCGTAATAGATTTAAAACATGTAAACAGTCTATGGCACTGCCATTATCTTGAAAATCTCTTGATGGACATAACCAGTTCTCTTTCAATAGTTTATATTCATTCATTGCATCTAAAATATCTTTCACTTTCATATTACCAAACCAATTCTCCATTGTATGTCGATGTTGATTAAGCAAATTCTTCTGTTCAATAAATATATTAATTTTCTCATCAGCATCCAAATCCACCCCATGTTCAAGAATATCTATTGCGGTTTGTAATGCTTCTGTTGAACATGATCCTAAGAGATTCATTTCATCGATAAAATAATGTTTACAGACACCATTCGATAATATCTCTTTAACATATACAAGCCATTGTTCAGCTAAGACAAGAGCAATAGTTCGATCGTCATCTTCATCTGTAAATTGATCATTAAGATTTCTTAATTCACACATCCACAATACAGTCGTTTTGATCAAATAGGATGGAATTAATGATCGATGTTTTAAATATTTATAATAGATACTTCTTGCAACGCCATTGAGAATTTGTTCTACTCGTGTACGATTCATTGCTAATGTACGTTCGATCTCAGAAAATGAATATCGAAATTCCAGTTCTTCATCGATTTTTGCTGTTTTTTCGGACCATTTTGGTATTAAATGCATTGAAGTTGTATCAATGATTAATTGATACAATTGTGGACGATGCCGATGAATTCTTTCCAGAAACGATTGAATATCATCTGGCCAAAAATCAAGTTGTAAAGCTGGAACGAAATCAGCTTCATTATTAATACATAATTGTCCATATTCAATGTACTCTTTCAAGAAAGATTCATTTCCAAGATGCTTATATTTCTCATAGAATTCAAGTAAATCATTTAATCGAACTTTAATTACTTGTGGCATTTGTATATTATATATAGGTGATGTTAAACTAATAAGATCTTTAAATGTTTGTAAATTCAGATTTTCTGCTTCGGCAATTGTACTTATTAGAGGTAGTGCAAATTGTGATAGTGACCTTAGAAAGGTATTACAGACTAAGATATATTTTGATTGTAGACATTCGATATGCTCTTGTGCTTTTATTCGTCGAATGGAATTTAATATATTTTCAAATTGTTCATCGAGTGTAATTGATGATGAATTACATTTAAATTTGACTTCTGCACTTGCTGAATTGATCGCCGTTTGACCCGTAGTTATAATCGTGGAGGTTGGAAGAAAGTAAATCGATTCTGTTCCACAATACTTTTCTTTCATCTTCAAACCATTAATACATAATATTCCGTTTTGATTTGACTTCGTTGAAAAAGGTGTGTGACTGGATAGCTGAATATAATTCTCGTCATATTTAACTTGAACGAATCCTACGGCATCTTTTAATTTAAGAATACAAGATGGTGAGATTATTCTCCCTTCTACTAACATCATGTCCAAATCTTGTATTGATTGTTGAGCAAAATGACGTGCATATGCAGCACCTTCGATTGTGCTACCAGACACAAAGAATTGATTACCAATTTTAGTTATTGTTGCCATTTGTTGGTTCAGTTGTTAAAAAGAAAAGCCGATTAAAGAATAAATAGTATTGATGATGTTGTTTGACTTTTGTGCTGCCTGGTTTTTTCCAACCAACGAACGCATAAAAAGTGAATCATATACATGAATTGCAGAAAGATCTCAAGAATGATTGCTTTTTAACTCTTTCGTTACGATAGTATGAAAAAAGCTACATCTGTTTTTTATTTGTTCTATGATGAAATTTACAAAAAATCGGTGTGTAATTCTTTGAGAGAAATTTAAATAGCACATTCTAGAAGCATTTCATAGTATTTATTTCACATGCACTGCTGTCATATCTCCAATTCTCTGCGTATCTTATTATGAATATAATTCCTCTCAAAAAAAGTGTCTTAGGTGATGTTTGCGGTGAATCTACATATGTACATATGAAAAAGCATCTAGACAACGAAACTATAGATCTACTTGACAATAGAATTGTAACGTTCTGATCTCTGACACTGTAACCATCTCTGTGCACTTTCATACTGCACAGTTAGTGATTTCTTTGTTCTTTTTCCTTTTCTTATTCGCGGTTGAAAGTTAGTAAATACACGTGCATATACACACTTGTATGTGTATATTTCGTTACTTTGTCTTTCCTTCCATATTAAATCTCAGTGCAAAGAAAAAAATCTGTAACGAAAGAACGAATCTATTCTTGCTATACAACAAAAAACATGTGTAGAACTAAACGAAATCAATCGCTTCACTGTTTTGTCTGCAAATGATTTCTGATCGATATACTAAACTTAAATTATCGATGTGACTACTCTGTTTCTACTGTGTCACCAGAATGTGAAGATATTCAAATACATCAACATAACCGATTTTAAAATGTTTTATACTGTCGAAATTGGATGTCTTTTAAATTCAACGTTTTTATCCAATTGATAATTTTACAAGTAAAATTGCTGCAGAAACTGATACTGTTGCTCAGAGTTTGTATCAGTTACGTTATCTACAACGTGTAGATGTATAGTCAATAATCGAGATGTTTATTTTTCTGAAATTGGTAATTATCGGGTTGTTTGTTAGCAATTTTTTGTAATTTTATATTCTTTATTTTCATTTAATGATAAAGAAAGATTTAAAACTGTTCATCGTCTAGCATCATCATGTCGTGTAAAGAGAGAAAAATATTTCCAATACATCGACTAAAATAAAGTGGAAATGATTTATTGTGATATTTTTTATTTATTTTTGAGAAACAGTCAAATCAATTAGTTTACGATTGATGATCAAACATCGGGCGATTCACTTGACTAATTATTGTATCGCAGTAATAGACAGAAAATAATGAGTTAAACGAGAAAAAACAGGAGGATAAATATTTTTGATAAGAATGTTTTGATTGAATATTAGTGTCACGAAAGAAAATTATTTTGAAAAATATTCAAGGAGAATTGTGAAGATTTCAATGAAATTGGATTTTTCTTTCCACAAATAAAAAAATTCGTATCTTTTCAAGAATAATTATGTGAGTGTGCGTTTGAGAAGCAGAACAAATCTATTCACAAACTTCGTTTCATCAAATACACTTAGCACAGCAACGTCAGTTTTTCACTCTTCGATTGAGAACGTGGATTTATACACTGATTTTTCATCTATATCAATATTACAGATGATCTCTTAATTGAAGATGAAGACGAATATTTTCAATGTCTTCTTCTATTTGATGCTTTACATCAGGATCAGTTTCAAGATTAAGTTGTCTTGTATAATATTCTATGGCGTTAGTAAAATCATCTACTTGCCAATATACATTAGCAATGTTACCGTATGCAGCGGCCAATGCACATGTATCGTTGGATCGTGCTTTATGTAGAATATTTAGTGCATGTTGATAGTTGCTCAAAGCCTTTGAAATATCGTTTAGAAGATGATGTGCTGTTCCGATTGAATTATACGTTGTGATAACGAAGTCTTCATTCGATGAGTCATATTTCAATGCCAGCTCGTAGTTTTCTATGGCGTTAGTCAACTCATTTTTATTGAGAAATATATCCGCTATATAAGAATGAGTTTTGCTCAGAATTGATGGATTTTCAGTAAATGAAAGCACTCGAGCAAAGTATTCTAGAGCCAAATCGTTGTCTTCAATAGCTAAGTAACATAAACCAATATTTTGATAAATGAGCATTAAATTGTCTTTGGAAGGAGAAATATTTATATTGTCCAAAGTATCAATCAATTTCTGATAGAACTGAAGGGCATATGAATAATTTTCCATACTGAAATAAGCAGTAGCAATATTATTTAAAGTAGAAAACCGCTTTGAACTATTATCATCCGATGGAATGAGATCAAGTGCTGCTTCGTATTCTTTTAATGCCAATTGATAATTACCATTTTTGTAATGTGCTGTACCCAAATTATTACGCAATGGACACAATTGGTTCCAAGATGCATGACAATTGAGTTCATGTTGTAGAGCTTTTTCAAACGAGTATATGGCTTCTGTATGCTCACGCGTCTGAATATAAATTAAACCGATTTGCTCATAGATATTTACTAAATGACTTGTGCACAGTGGATCTCTTGCCAATTCGATGGCAAGTGCTTGATTATACAATTGTAATGCACGATCAAATTGTTTTTCTCCAACAAGAGCAGAAGCTTTGTTTGCATACGATACAGCAAGATCGGGATGAGTAATTGGCAAAGTTTTTTGTTGAATATCTATTGCTTTATCGTAGAAATAATGAGCCTTAGTCCATTGTTTCTGCTTAGCAAATAGCAGACCCATATTGGCATACGTGTGACCAACAAGTGGATGATCAGCAGGTAATACCGCAAGTTTAATCTGCAAAGATCGGTTGAATCTTGTTAATGCTTCGTCGAATCGTTCTGCTTTTAAATCGACCGTTGCCATATTATGTAGATCAGCAGCGATCAATGGATCATCATTCGGTAAAGTTTGTTCGTGAACATTCAAAGCATACTTAAAATATTGCACAGCATCATCCAATTGATTCAGTTCAAGTTGAATCATACCCATAATATTATATGCTGTGGCCAGATCAGGATGAATATGGGGTAATGCTGTCAGTTGTTCGAGCCCCTGATTACAATAGTTAAGAGCACGAGTAAAATCATTTTTACGAAAATGTACTGCAGCAATGGCCGTCAGTATAGCTCCTGTATCTTCTTCATTTTCGAGTTCGTTCATTAGTAGATGATAGTATCGCTCCGATTTGTCTAAGTCACCCATTTCGGATAGAAAATTACCCAATGTGACCAGAGTTGGTCGTGCAGTCATTTCAGTGCGTAAGTATCGCATAACATCGTACCATTGTTCCTGTATGTCACTACTGAGATTCAGTTCTACTGACCATATTCCATCAGTCAATTCACTTACATCGATAATCTGAAAAATGGTACCTGCACTGAACAGAACTTCACCTTCCTGAGATATATAACTATAGTCTTGTATATTAGCAAATGGTTTTTCAGTCATATTTGGTCGAATTTTTATAGTAAAAACCACTGACTCAAGACATGGTCGACCCAAACCTCCTCCACTAAACCCGGATGCGATATATAAACGTTTTGATGTAGAAAAATAAGTATTGATCGAGATAAGACCATTGATATTTGAACGCATGTGTTCAATTTCTTCAAATGCCATTAATTGACCACGATATACTTCATCAATGTCGAGTGTACTAATACTTAGTCTGCAAAGTTGTTTATGCAAATCAAGAATGAACGAACGGTATGTATAGATTGTATCAATATTCTGAGTGCGCATCGCACGGTTGACTAATCGAAAGAGAAAACAATCTCGTGTGTACCATCGGACAGCTTCAGTAGGCGAATAGTTGGCTTCAAACTCTTCGATTTTACTCGATTGAACAGGATCTTCTTGGTATTCTCTTTTGCATTCATTCAGCATTTCTTTACGTGCATTAATCGTCTGTTTTGAGTCAAGTAATGTTTCGAGCAATAATTGAAACCACATAAACATACTGCTTTCCTTACTTAAATTTCGAATTGATCTCTCTTGTTTACTCAGATCGTCTCGTTTGAACAGTGTGATCGGTGCAGAAAGTTCTTTCGAATATAGTGCAACATCGGCAGTTAATTGATGTAGTAGAACAGTACGATCGACATAGATGCCACGAATTTTGCTATAATCTTTTGTCCATTTCTCATGTTGTTTACGATTTGTACAATAAATGTAAACATAACAGATCTTTGAATGATCGTGCATCATAGACATTATACTTTTACCTAATTGACCAGATACGAGAAGAAAAATACGAATATTTGAATGAATTGATGTTATGTAATCAAGACAGTCAGATGGATTATCAAATGTATGCAGATCCGAAATAATCGAAGTAAGTATAGAAGGCCGATCAAAGAAAGTGTCTGGTTGCTCGTTGTTGGCATCAAGCCAGATGATTGTAAAATCGTGAATGGAAAGATTCATGACAAATTGAACCGAATGATATTCACCAATAATACGATAATAACAGAATTAGGCTATAAAATCATTTGACACAATGACACATAGTATATTAGAAGATTAAAAAAATTTTAATCGTCTTTATCGAAAAGAACATCTAATTTTTAGTATAGATATAGTTAAACTACTAGTACTTACTCTACAATATCAATTCATTCGAGTATTAGATTTTTCTTTATTTTTGTTACAAGTTGGAGAAAAAACAACCGCTAATAACGAATAAAATACATCATTCACCGTCTGCTTATCGAGTTTCTTTCTACACAAAGGATGACAAAGACTGAAGTGTGCCTTATGTAAATATATAAACTTTTTGCAAGAAAAGAAAAAGAAAAAGTTGTATGTGCATCAAGTGCCATTTGATCTTACGGATGCGAGTGGGTTTGCACTATCAGAAATCAAACATCAATATTCTCTTTGCCTTTTGTCCTTCATTCTTGTATTTCTCTTGATTTTATAATTGTAATCAACGATAGATGTATACACAAAAGCTGATCTGGCAACTCTATAGTGATGCGTGTACATATAGTATAGGTATAAATACGTGAGGTAAAGAATAGACATCCACATTCTTCGAAGATACAGTCATGTTCTCTTTCAAACTACTCGTGATCAATAGGTAATCGATGACTAAGTACAATTTCGCAGCTAGTGACGCTACAGAAGAAAAAATGATGCAATAATCCTTGTTTTTGTTTATAAATCGAAATGGTTGGTAAATAATTCTGATATACTCAGAAACTAACATTATATTTTCAACTTGACACAAAAATGTCCTCAAGAAACAAAACACCACAAAATATTATCGATTTAAATAAAATATTACATCAGAACGATTCTACGGAAATAAAACAAATGGTAACTGAATTCGAATTGAATGGCTGGTGTTTCGTCTTTTTACCTGCCGAACTCATTCCGGACTCAAATTTGATAAACGAAATATCGAATTTTTTCCAATCTAATAAAAGAAAGAATAATTATTCACAACGCTCCGCAATATATGGTTATTCGTCAGTGAATCATAAAGAAGGAATTAAACTGTTAACAGGAAGTCATTTTGGCACATTTGCAAATAGAGGATTGGTGCCAGCCGAACTCGTTCAACCATTGAACTATCTTTCTCAAATGTTAGATGCTACAACAAAACGTTTAATTGAACTACTTGATCAACATTCAGTATTTCAACAAGAATCATCTTTGTCATCTCTTATTGAACATGCTAATCTCCCATTGCAAGATGAACATTTTGGTATGCTCGATATTGTATCCTATTTCAATAATAAATCTGGAGTTCAAACACCAGAGAATGGAAAATCAACCGACGAAGTCAACTGTGTTCCACATTATGATCCGGGATTACTCTCAATTAGTATATTATCGACTCATGAAGGACTTCAGCTGAAAAATATGAAAAATAATCAATGGATCGATGGACCTTTAGAATCGAACATTGGTGTTATCTGGTTAGGAGAGGCAGCATCTCGAGTAACACAAAATCGTCTTAAACCTGGTATTCATCGCGTCATTTATCCTCATGAACCAAAATGTCGATTGACAATCTGGTACGAACTCTGTACCATTGAACAGTTGGAAAACTTAAGCGGTACAAAGAAAAACGAATTGATGACCAATGGATTCGTTGAGTTTGAAAATCTTCCTGGTTCAACACCGATAGCTGTTGTGTCAGGTGAAAGCAAACTCGATTTTTTGAAACGAGTTGAAAGAGGCCTTGGGTTATCAATGAGCAAATCGGGTCGACTATATTATACACTTGAGAAGCATCCCATTTCATATCTAACGAATAATAATTCATTAACTGAATAAACAACACATTGACTGATATAGATACTTCTTTTTTTCCTAAATATGAATATATGTATTCAAAAGATTAAAATAATTGGAGTGTCAAAAATCGTTATCATCACTAACATTTTTAATATTCTTCAGATAAATGATCAACAATCTTGAAACATACGAATTCTCAGCACAACATGTATCTTCTTCTCATTGTTGAAATATAAGTATGAAAAATAAAGAGTGTGGGTAAATCTGAATAGAAGATACACATCCATACCCTAAATACCAACATGTACAACTTTTTAATTAAGGTCACTTCTAGATTAACCGCGAAGTTTTTAATGTTCTATGATAATAGTAAAATCTTTTCTTCACTCTTTACTTTCAATTTCTCAAACTATGAGAAGTAATTGTGTTGTTCGACTATATTTAATTCAATTTATCTTTCAATAACTTCATATTCACAGCCTTCAAAATTCGTATGTAATAAGTTTAAGTTGATTTTTATTTGCTAAACCAATATTAAATAAATGATGTTGTTCGCTTTTTAGTTGTTTAATAATAACAATTAATTGATAAAAAAAACTTTGGAATTGGTTATAAAAATCATACTTGACAATTTTCATTTGTTTTAATAAATTCTAAAGCATTTGCTCCAGCTTCATTAGCACCGTAATATATTATTTGATATCGATTTTTTGATGACTTTTTTAATAATAAAAAACTAAGTTTAATTCCATTAGAAATATTATCTTTACTATGTGTTATTTCTTTAAGATATTTCAAACATTTTTTAAAATTAAAATCTAATGTTTTATTACATGTTATATTATCAATATTAACCCATTCAGGATGGGATCCTTTTTCGTGAAAAAAAATATGAAAGAGAAAGTTTCAAGATTATTTTATTCTTTTCTTCCTACAAGTTTATTAATATGATTTCCATATACGATATGCTCGAAAGCAATTTTTAACACATAAACCTACATTACACTTCGAATATTCACACTTAGTACGAGAACGCGAACTACTTCTACTAAATTCCCATGAAAAGACATGATGCATGTGGCCTACAAAGCAAAGATGATACGAAGCTCATATAACTTTTTCGGATTTCTTCAATTAGAAAAATCATCGTGTACAATGCATTGGATATTTTCGTGTAAGTTCTTGAGCTACTATCTTTGTACACATGACGTCCGTGAATAGCGTTCAGCTCACCATCTTCTACAAAAGATTTTAGAGCAGATAAAAAAAAATATCTCCTTTGTAAAGAGGAAGGAACAAGCCCAGGCTCAGCGAATAAAACGAAATTCGCTCTCAAATTCGAATTTCCCAACGTGAGAAACCCTTCGGTCTACTCTGAGAATGGATGTTAATAAGTCGTGGCTAGTTAATGAAAAACTAATAATTATTTAATCAAAACTAATCTCAGATTCACCTACCGGTAATCATTTTCCAACAACTATCGATCAATTTCATTAATTTTAGAAATGCTGATTTCTGATTGGATAGGACAGACAAACAAACTTTAAGCTTTTTAACACAGCATTTAAACGCTGTATAACCCTTTCTTTCAGAAAAGGGAACAATAACGAAAGTGATTCAAAATTAGTTTGGAATTTATCTGATCGTGTGTTAAGTGAAGAAGAAATTTCTGTTCTAGAAAAACGACACATTTAATCGTAATGGTAGAGTTAATCGTTTTGAAGTCATTTCTAATGTGGAATATTTATTTTATCAGTCATCTGGCATCTTATATAATTGTATTTTAAGAGTCGAGCTAGTCCTATCGCATTGGTAATCAGTCAAATATATGTTATATATAGAATAAATAAAACGAGTGATCATTCAAATTGAATTTGAACGACAAGTACTTTCTTTTTTTCTAAACTTAGATTGTGGTAAAACTGTTTGTTCTACAACATGTAGACGATTAATGTCCTTGTGGGTAAGAGCACGTGTTCGTTTTCTTATTCAATATGGAAGTGTTATGGCAGATTGTATCTCTTCTGCCATAAGCATAATCGCTGGCTTTTCATTTTGTTTCATTCTGTCACGTTCTGATATGTTCTGTTCTAATACTTCGGTAGAGTATTTAAAAGAGTGAATAAAGAGAATAAGGGGGGAGCACGAGAGACATAACAGAACAAAAAAAAATACGAGCACAAAATAAGCATTTATGAAATATAAGAAGGAGTACGTTCCGCAGTTTTATCAACATAGAATAGTGAGAATGGATATGGGACTTTTTGTGATTTCTGATTCACATTCTCAGATGATTAATGGAAAGAATTATTGTTGTAATTAATATTTTCAGATTATATTTTCATTCTTATTACCAACATATACTCGAATTATGCACAATGAAACATTACATACTCGAGATTATTTAACTGAATTCGGCACCAATGATTATCTGAGTGCATATACACGCTTTAAAACTATTCCATGGTTTATGGAACATATCAAAGGATTGGTACGTGTTTTTGTTAACAATAGTTCTCATCTTGGTAATGAACGAGCTCTTGAATTTGGTGGTGGACCAACTCTTGTCTCATCTTTTGTACTTGCACAATATGTTCAATCGATAACATTTTCTGAGTATGTACCAAACAATTTGAAAGCAGTAAATGATTGGATAAATCAAGTTGACGGTGCTTTTGACTGGACTAATGTGTTTAACTTTATTATCGAACAATATCATCAACAGGTTAGTTGTTTTTATCATCGGTGTGAAGCTAGCACGAAGGAGCTAGCACGAACAAACGATGTGTTATCTAAAAACTTTTTTACTAAGTATGTCCCGTCCATGGAAACTACACCATGGACGGGACATACTTAGTAAAAAAGTTTTTACCTAACATATCGTTTGTTCGTGCTAGCTCCTTCGTGCTAGCTTCACACCGATTTGTTAATCTTTTCCTCTATTGCGATTCTAGTGCTCTATATCATTTAGACAGGCATCACGCTTTCATTATCAGAATGCGAACAACGTTTACGTACAGGTCTTCAACGAGGGGGTGTGCTACGAATTGCTGACGTGAATGAACAATCTGGATGTTCTGTACTTGATAATCCAGATAATTACAATCAATTTGATATTATTCTTAGCTCATTCTGTCTCGAAGATGCTTGTCTTACAAAAGAAACATACGAAAAGACTGTCGAGCGACTATGCATGCTACTGAAACCGGGTGGTTTTCTTGTTTTAGCACATGGACGAAATCAAACATTTTACTACGTCAATGATAAACGCTTTTTCGCTCAATATATGAATGAACAATCTGCACGAGAGACACTGGAGAGACTGAACTTAATCAAAATTCAAACTTCAGCTGTCGACCGAACACCTAATGAATACAGTGATTCAGATGGGTATTTTATTGCATGTGGATATAAAAAGAAATAATTGTTAGAAGTGAGTGTGGATTGATTTGAATATTCACACTCGTCTCCTCAAAAAAAGCAAAAGAATTAGAAATTTTTTTACTCATAAATCACATAAAATAATAAAGAATTTTAAACAATATTTCGTATTCTATCGATATACTTATATTTTGTTATAATAACACAAAATATTAATAAGAAAGTTACATAATAATGATTAGCATTATTCTTCAGAAAAATAAAATAAGGAGATGAGTCGTTTTGTTTCAAAATGGTATTAAAATATTATTGAATATATTTAAATAATAATTGAGAATATAGTTTTTCTTTATTAGATGAAAGATTATCGTTGAAATGAAAATAACAGATGATTATCTTGTTTTATTCGGTCAAAATGACGTTGTAATCCATAATAGACCCTAATTTTCAATGTAAAAGTATGAATGTAATCGATAGAAAAAGTTTGTTGATATTGATGTGCTTATATTATTTTAAAAACAGTTTTGTTTTGAAACAGAGCTAAAAGTTATTTTTTAAAATGTATCAAAATATTTTAGTTTATTGATCACAACTATCTTTGATCGAATGATTAAATCTGAGTTAATACAACTTTGAAATCTTGAATAGACTTCTGAATCGTTTTTCTTTATTCATTTAAGAGACAGAAAATTTCTGTGGATCGTCTTGAGGGTGAAGAGAGGTACAGGGATTTTCAAAAAACGTTTTATGCTTCCACATATATTGTTATACTCAGTTTCATGAGAACAACTATGTGTTAAAAAGTAGTCCTACAGAGGTAACTCTCGGTCCTCATGTCCTATACTATGAGGGTACATATTATATTATCAGGTTAGTCTCGGTTCATCTAGTCGCTTAATATGAGGATAGCCTGTGATCTTGGTATGCCATACTATGACGGTAGCCAGGANTCGAAATGAAACTCTACTTCACGAAGAAACGCCATGGGTATACATTGCCCATCGAGACAGCGAAATTCGTTCTCATTACATTGGTTTATTTCCATTTGCCAACAGTGTTCTTCGTCGCGGCCACCATCGAAGCAATCGACTTTTCCATCACATATTTCGGTCCAATCAAGACAAATGGCCGGTGAACCTCGATCGCATTGTAGATGCATATAACATGTTAGGCTCGTTGGTTCGTATGGATTGTTTCTGTAATATTCTCTAACGATTTGATCCAAAGATGATTGATGAGATTTGTAAGCAAGTAAACTGTATTCACAGGATGGACCAAAATTTGGCAATGTACAGTTGTAGAAAAGTTCTTTACCCATGGACTCGAGAGTCAAATGAGACGAGCTATCAAGATAATTCTGATACCGTTGAATAATATCCATTGGTGCCGACCAAAGATATAACTGTTCACTGGTGATGCTTTCCGATGCTAATTGAGCAAAGGTAAACTTCGGATCGACATGATTGTCTTGTATTTTCCATATCGATGGCCATTCACTGAGACAATAGGGAATTATCTGGTAAGGTTCACGATCGTGCGACACTGCAGATGTAGCATACAAACAGTGATGCAGTAGACCATCATATTTTTCATCCCCATTTTTCCAATTTGTTAGATATAGATTAATTTGAAGTTGGCTACTGATTGAATGCAAGTTCAGAATTTACAACAAAATTTGAATCAGCAGTGTAACCATTATTGAGAATGCATTGATGTAAAAGTAGCTTATGTAAAAAAGAAACTTATCTGGTAGAGAAATAGATGACATATGCTGGCTTTTTATCAGTAGTTAAATATTAATACTGGTGGTTAATGTATTTTGTTCTCCAAGAAGGGTTTGCGCATGAACAAGAAAATCATAGAAATCCGTAATTTAGACATAAGGCATGATTACTCATAGATAAGGAAAAACGCTTAACTAGTTGTTTTTACATCGTCATTTTTCACTATGATTTGGAGCACGACGTGGGTGACAGTGTTATGGAAAAATTAGCGCTTGTTCCAGGATCAGAGATTACATTTAATATGCAATAGTTTTTTCTCGGCAGGTTGATTACCTTTATCATTCCGATCTGACGATCATTTGAAGACATATTTATACAGAGAACAGTACTTGTTTATGTACTTGCTTGTCATGCATCCGAGCTCGGTAGTGGATACATCGTCATCAAACGTTCAACGATATTTCTGCTGGTCCTGAAACAGGTTGAGAAGGGATACATATCTCGATGTAACATCAAGTACGATGATGACGAAAGAGGTTATTAACTCAGCGAGGTATCCTTCGCACTCCTCATTATCCTATGTTGAGATGTTTATGCTTTAAGCTTTAATCAGAAGAAGAAGCATGTCAAAAGTGCTTCTTGTCCTTTCTATTTAAGGACGCTACTTTATTTTTACAATTTTCTTGTGATAAAAAATGAAGTTGAAGTAAATCTCTAATTGAATTTTCAGAAAGCAACCATAGTCTTCTTGCCTCATTTATGTTCGTTTGAATAATGGAATGGTCTATCTTATTAAAAATACAACCATTATTATCATCGATCAATGTGATTTTGCCAACACACTTAGGATGAAGATAAAACAACGCTTTAAGTTACTTGCGAGGATGTATTTTCTCTTGTAGAAATAGTGTTTCGTCACTTGACTGTCAGGCATGTTAGTCGAAAGAAAAGGATTTCTTAGATTTTTTCCTATGTCTTCCCTCGCACGACAGATACTTAAGATTTGAAGTAATTGGCAAGTTTTCTTGCCATTTATTCATCACACTTACGAGAGACAACAAGATCGATTGTTTGCTTGGTTCCTTTTTAGAAAGAATGTGGCCATTCCCAGTAACATTAACAAATATTTACTATGGTATTGTCCGATATGGTCTGCCGACCACGTTCGTTGTCGGTGTAGTCGGATCTTTGCTGAACATTGCTCTGTTTTCTCAACGACAACTGTGACAAATTTCCTGTTGCACATGTATGTTGAAGAAAATCTTTTCTTTCCTTACTCGTTTCTTTTCCGTTTATTAGCCATCTAGATTTTCTTGCTGCATCTTGATCAAATATCCTCTCATTATCTTGAGGTATCTTTTCAATGCTCTACGGTCTTAACCACGTCTATCTAAGCAGTTCGTCTGCGACTTTCTGTAAACTACTAATTTATTTACCACATATTGGTCTTCAAATGACACGGATCTTTCTGATTTTGGCCTGTTTTGATCGTTACGCTCTGAGTTCACCCAGTGTCACTATCCGTAACTTTAGTCAAGTATCAGTCGCCCGTCGAACTGTACCGATCGTGATTGTCATCGTGTCGCTTGCTATTCCGATTCTCATGCTTTTCTTGTCGATCTTGACGTTTTACAATCTGAAAAATCGTCGAAATCAACGCCGTCAACTTCGACAACGACCATTAGATAAACAGGCAAAAAAGCGACCAGAAGGTTATGTTTGTCTTGATGATTATATCGTCAACATTCAACGTAGGATTCACTGCGGCAAAACAAATTTCCCGGAAAACGCTATACCGCATCCAATCAAGATACAGGAAAAAATCTGTGTTATAAAGAGAAGGGAATCAGACGCATCTTTGTGAGTAACGAAAAACTAAACTTAAATTTGAGTTCTTTGATATTGATAACCCTTCCGTAAAGCCTTCCTGTAATATTAATAACTGATGCCCAGCTAACCTGTAGTTAATTAATATTTAATAATCACTTACAACTATCATCAAATTCGTGGTCCTCGATCCCGATTACCCCGAGTGAGTTGTTTCCTAATGACTATCCTTGAGTTTTGATGGACTTATAAAATGCTACGACCTGATTGGATTATGCAAACAAACAAACTTTTAGCATTTTAACGACCGTATTTTATACGCTATAACCCTTTCTTTCAGAAAAGGGAATAATAACAATAACGAAAGTGATTCAAAATTAGTTTGGAATTTATCTGATCGTGTGTTAAGTGAAGAAGAAATTTCTGTTCTAGAAAAACGACTCATTTAATCGTAATGGTAGAGTTAATCATTTTGAAGTCATTTCTAATGTGGAATATTTATTTTATCAGTCATCTGGCATCTTATATAATTGTATTTTAAGAGTCGAGCTATTCCTATCGCATTGGTAATCAGTAAAATATATGTTATATATAGAATAAATTAAACGAATGATCATTCAAATTGAATTTGAACGACAAGTATTTTCTTTTTTTCTAAACTTAGATTGAGATAAAACTGTTTGTTCTGCAACATGTAGACGATTAATATCCTTGTGGGTAAGAGCACGTGTTCGTTTTCTTATTCAATATGGAAATGTTATGGCCGATTGTATCTCTTCTGCCATAAGCATATTCTCTGGCTTTTCATTTTGTTTCATTCTGTCACGTTCTGATATGTTCTGTTCTAATACTTCGGTAGAGTATTTAAAAGAGTGAATAAAGAGAATAAGGGGGAGCACGAGAGACATAACAGAACAAAAAAAAATACGAGCACAAAATAAGCATTTATGAAATATAAGAAGGAGTGCATTCCGCAGTTTTATCAACATAGGATAGTGAGAATAGATATAGGACTTTTTGTGATTTCTGATTCAAATTCTCAGATGATTAATGGAAAGAATTATTGTTGTAATTAATATTTTCAGATTATATTTTCATTCTTATTACCAATATATACTCGAATTATGCACAATGAAACATTACATACTCGAGATTATTTAACTGAATTCGGCACCAATGATTATCTGAGTGCATATACACGCTTTAAAACTATTCCATGGTTTATGGAACATATCAAAGGATTGGTACGTGTTTTTGTTAACAATAGTTCTCATCTTGGTAATGAACGAGCTCTTGAATTTGGTGGTGGACCAACTCTTGTCTCATCTTTTGTACTTGCACAATATGTTCAATCGATAACATTTTCTGAGTATGTACCAAACAATTTGAAAGCAGTAAATGATTGGATAAATCAAGTTGACGGTGCTTTTGACTGGACTAATGTGTTTAACTTTATTATCGAACAATATCATCAACAGGTTAGTTGTTTATCATTTCCTCTATTGCGCTTCTAGTGCTCTATATCATTTAGACAGGCATCACGCTTTCATTATCAGAATGCGAACAACGTTTACGTACAGGTCTTCAACGAGGAGGTGTTCTACGAATTGCTGACGTGAATGAACAATCTGGATGTTCTGTACTTGATAATCCAGATAATTACAATCAATTTGATATTATTCTTAGCTCCTTCTGTCTCGAAGATGCTTGTCTTACAAAAGAAACATACGAAAAGACTGTCGAGCGACTATGCATGCTACTAAAACCGGGTGGTTTTCTTGTTTTAGCACATGGACGAAATCAAACATTTTACTACGTCAATGATAAACGCTTTTTTGCTCAATATATGAATGAACAATCTGCACGAGAGACACTGGAGAGAATGAACTTAATCAATATTCAAACTTCAGCTGTCGACCGAACACCTAATGAATACAGTGATTCAGATGGGTATTTTATTGCATGTGGATATAAAAAGAAATAATGGTTAGAAGTGAGTGTGGATTGATTCGAATATTCACACTCTTCTCCTCAAATAAAAGCAAAAGAATTAGAAATTTTTTTACTCATAACTCACATAAAATGATTAAAGGATTTTAAACAATATTTCGTATTTTATCGATATACTTATATTTTGTTATAATAACAAAATATTAATAAAAAAGTTACATAATAATGATTAGCATTATTCTTCAGAAAAATAAAATGAGGAGATGAATCGTTGTGTTTCAAAATGGTATTAAAATATTATTGAATATATTTAAATAATAATTGAGAATATAGTTTTTCTTCGTCTTTAACTAGTTTCTTTTCAAAGAATAGTGAGTACAGCTCACAAAGAATCTGATGTATCTGTTTTCTTTATTAGATGAAAGATTATCGTTGAAATGAAAATAATACATGATTATCTTGTTTTATTCGGCCAAAATGACGTTGTAATCCATAATACACAATAATCTTCAATGTAAAAGTATGAATGTAGTCGATAGAAAACGTTTGTTGATATTGATGTGCTTATATTATTTTAAAAACGGTTTTGTCTTGAAACAGAGCTAAAAGTTAATTTTAAAAATGTATCAAAATATTTTAGTTTATTGATCACAGCTATCTTTAATCGAATGATTAAATCTGACTTAATACAACTTTGAAATCTTGAATAGACTTCTGAATCGTTTTTCTTTATTCATTTAAGAGACGGAAAATTTCTGTGGATCGTCTTGAGGGTGGAGGGAGGTACAGGGATTTTAAAAAAAAGTTTTATGCTTCCACATATATTGTTATACTCAGTTTCATGAGAACAACTATGTGTTAAAAAGTAGTCCTACAGAGGTAACTCTCGGTCCTCATGTCCTATACTATGAGGGTACATATTATATTATCGGGTTAGCCTTGGTACATCTAGTCGCTTAATATGAGGATAACCTGTGATCTTGGTATGCCATACTATGACGGTAGCCAGGACTCCTTTTACACTATAGCGCGGAGATGGATCGAGATCTCCAGTTTTAAATTATGTTGCCATTCGTGAGTTTTGATCAAGGTGCCGATCCTTTGTCCTTAGCTGTATCTTTGGTCTAAAATATCTATATGAACATCTCGGAGTTTACTCAACACTCACTCAGCACTCCGGCACGTACTATAATATTGGAGTACACAAATGCCTTCACGTTTTTCTTGGAAGCATCTCTAAAACAGAACAAGACAGCTGTATCTTAGGATCTATTCTCATTATGGGTCGATTCCGTTCTGTTTTCGATTATCCCTTCCCAAATACAGAATAAAAGGATTCGGTTTGTTTAAAGTGATCTTGAGAAAAGCAGATTTTTGTACCTCAAATGACTCTGCTACTTCAGAGTATTTGAAGGTAATTTCAAGTACTTTTAGCAACTTTTATCTACTTTAACCTACTTCAAGTTTGCCTTTCCCCCCTTGACTTATTTACTCATTGAAATGATCAAAAAAAGTGCAAGGTTAATATTGTGAAGAGAAAAGTCAGGCGTCAGGCATGTCAGAAAATGAGAATTTTTAATGTCTAATAAAAAATACCTTTTAAAACAAACGAAGAATAAATGATTTTTTCTTTTTATAAATGAAAAAAATGTAAAACTGCAAAGATTCTACTGAAAACTCATTTCTTCATTATTTTATGATGTTGCTACGCCTTCTTTTGATTTTCCAATTGCTAAGATTCATTAAAAGTGATCATTTTACGGGGGGATCAATCAGTTTTCGTTCATCTGGCGATGGTACAACTGTAAAACTGACAATCGTTCAAACTTATCTGTGGGCATATAAGATAATACCATGCAGGCCGTCTCGACAATCGATCAAACTTTACAGTTCTGATGGTACTCTTGGATTATCTTGCTTTTCATCATCTGCAACATCGATTAGCCCTAAATTCATTTCGATTGTAAAGATGTCATGTGTAGATGCTAGTGACTCTTTAGATGTTTCTGTAACGCAGACAATTACGTCTGTTCGAGCCGCACAGAATGGTCAGGTCAACTGTAGTTTTCGAAGTTCTTCATGGCGAAATTTTGCAATGTCAAATAGCCCTTCAAAGGTGTTTTGGAGCTTTTTATTAAAGGTCATTCAATCTAATCGACCAGATGGAACAATCAATTCATCACCACAGGTGGCCTTAGTTTCACCCGTCGTCATCCTTCACAGCGGTCAATCTCAAATCATTTCCATTCCTGTCATTGATCAAGACAATGATACAGTTCAATGCCGTTTTGCGAATACGAGTACTGAATGCGGTGATGCATGTATGTCGAATACTCGACTTACAAATGCCATTCTTTCGAATAATTGTACTTTAATTATTTCTGCATCCCAGTCAACAGGTTGGTATCCTGTATCTATTCAGATTGAAGACTTTTTACCCGGCAATAATACACCCTTAAGTTCTACTCCATTTCAATTTTTCATTCACATTCAATATTTATCATTATTCAATTGTAAACAAGCACCAATATTGAATAGCAGTATAACCACACTTATTCAAAATGTTACTATCAACATCCCATTTTCCTTTCAATTGATCGCTAGTACTACTTGTGCTTATTACTGGGGCTGGGGAGTTACCATGGATAACATTTTAACATTCGCGCTTCTCAATATTGTCAAAAGTCCACTCGTCCGCATCGGTAGATCACAACAAACATGGAAAATGAATGTCTTGTGGACACCTACATCGCAACAAATTGGTTTACAACTTCTATGTATGGTTGCCGTCGACAGGTACGATAAACGATTTGCAGAAGTAGATTCTATAATAATCTTTATTTTTTGTATACTTTATTCTAGTCAAGGATTACAATCAAAGCAACTATGTCAAAAATTCATGGTTAATTCACCTATAACATCAAGGTAAGTTTCTAGATTGACTAAGTTCCTTAAAAAACTTTTTTTTAAATTTACTTTAGTTTTGCGTCATCATCTTATAGTTAGTTTTACATTATTTGTATTGTTCTAATTTCTTATTTTATGCTTGTTTAAGATTCCTCTACTACATTAATAAGAACTTATTCAGTACCTTTTTCATCATATACAAAAACTTTCAACGATAACAGTATAATTAGTTTCGAGCAATTGAATCAATCAATGACCTTAGATCTTAGTGGCAATACAATTGGTATTATTGGATTTCAATTTAATTCAACTATTTCTGATTTGGTGAATATCAATGTTACTAATGATGATAATTTCATACAACAATTTGTTAACTTATCGGTCATATATGTTAATCTTTCTTTATGTCAACTTGTCACTACCATTACATTTCAGTCAAAGAATGTAGAATTACTCAAAAATATTTCACGTGATCTTCAATTAATAATTTGTCATATTTCTACAAGTATAAGAAGTATTGTTTAATAGGAACAAATAATATTGATTTTGTTTTTATAGCTTGCAATTATACAACAGAAAATGATATTATGGATCAAGATAGCTTTATTGAAAGCTTTGATATTGGTAATAATATAATGCCATTGGATCAAATCATTAATACTTTAAATCAAGATTTTAGTTTTGAATCAAATNGCACAGAATGGTCAGGTCAACTGTAGTTTTCGAAGTTCTTCATGGCGAAATTTTGCAATATTATATAGCCCTTCAAAGGTGTTTTGGAGCTTTTTATTAAAGGTGATTCAATCTAATCGTCCAGATGGAACAATCAATTCATCACCACAGGTGGCCTTGGTTTCACCCGTCGTCATCCTTCCGAACGGTCAATCTCAAATCATTTCCATTCCTGTCATTGATCAAGACAATGATACAGTTCAATGCCGTTTTGCGAATACGAGTACTGAATGCGGTGATGCATGTATGTCGAATACTCAACTTAAAAATGCCACTCTTTCGAATAATTGTACTTTAATTATTTCTGCATCCCAGTCAACAGGTTGGTATCCTGTATCTATTCAGGTTGAAGACTTTTTACCCGGCAATAATACACCTTTAAGTTCTACTCCATTTCAATTTTTCATTCACATTCGATATTTACCATTATTCAGTTGCAAACAAGTGCCAATATTGAATAGCAGTATAACCACACTTATTCAAAATGTTACTATCAATACCCCATTTTCCTTTCAATTGATCGCCAGTACTACTTGTGCTTATCACTGGGGCTTGGGAGTTACCATGGATAACATTTTAACATTTGCACTTCTCAATATTGTCAAAAGTCCACTCGTTCGCATCGGTAGATCACAACAAACATACACAATCAATCTCTTCTCGACACCTACATCACAACAACTTGGTTTACAACTTCTATGTATGGTTGCCGTCGACAGGTACGATAAACGATTTGCAGAAGTAGATTCTATAATAATCTTTATTTTTGGTATACTTTATTCTAGTCAAGGATTACAATCAAAGCAACTATGTCAAAAATTCATGGTTAATTCACCTATAACATCAAGGTAAGTTTCTAGATTGATCAAGTTCTTTAAAATACTTTTTTAAAATTTACTTTAGTTCTGCGTCATCATCTTATAGTTAGTTTTACATTATTTTTATTGTTCTAATTTTTTCTTATTTTATGCTTGTTTAAGATTCCTCTACTACATTAATAAGAACTTATTCAGTACCTTTTTCATCATATACAAAAACTTTCAATGATAACAGTATAATTAGTTTCGAGCAATTGAATCAATCAATGACCTTAGATCTTAGTGGCAATGCAATTGGTATTATTGGATTTCAATTTAATTCAACTATTTCTGATTTGGTGAATATCAATGTTACTAATGATGATAATTCCATACAACAATTTGTTAACTTATCGGTCATACATGTTAATCTTTCTTTATGTCAAATTGTCACTACCATTACATTTCAGTCAAAGAATGTAGAATTACTTAAAAATATTTCACGTGATCTTCAATTAATAATTTGTCATATTTCTACAAGTAAGAAGTATTGTTTAATAGGAACAAATAGTATTGATTTTGTTTTTTATAGCTTGCAATTATACAACAGAAAATGATATTATGGATCAAGATAGCTTTATTGAAAGCTTTGATATTGGCAATAATATAATGCCATTGGGTCAAATCATTAATACTTTAAATCAAGATTTTAGTTTTGAATCAAATGTTTTAAATTATTCAATTGATATCTATTTCAATCAAAATCAATTATTTCTATTAGAAAATCTCACGATTGTAATGTTAGATGATATTGTTATAGATTGGATAAGAATTTATTATATTCTTCCAGATCGATCAATTGTAAAAAGTCATTTTTTATCAATGCTAAATTCATCAGGTACTTCGTCGATTATTGTTAATTTTCCATGTATAAGCTCATTGGTATTATCGGGTATACGAATTATATTTGGTCCAACGAATGATAATTCAACACTTGATCATCTTGCATTATCAATTGATGTGCGTAATTGTTCCAGTATATCTTATAATAGTAAGTATATACAATAATTATCAATAGAAATCGTTTTATTTTCTATTCTATCTTAAAAGATTTCATATTGAGCGACAATCTTCTAAATGAAACAGTTGTATTATATAGTCGAATTCCAGAAGAAACCAAGAAAAACCTAACTTTTCCTTCTCCATATAGTATTTTAAGTTACACAATTGAATGTAGTTCTTCAAATAACAATACCAATAACATTACATTCTCTATAATTATGTCAAATGGTACTATCGGATATTCATATAATGTTAGGAATATACCTACTCTTTTGACAAATTTTACATGGAATAGTAGTTCTCCGATCTGGGCGTTTGGATTCACTGTGCATTCATTCTCTCAAGGCAACATATCATGTTCAAGTATATGGATTGAATATTTGGGTAAGTACTCAATAAACATACATTGATATAATCATATAATACTGTTCTCATATTATCTAGATTGTTCTCAATGCAATGATAGTATGAATATAATGAATAATGATTTGAATATTGTGCGTAATATTACTACTATTCCAAAGATTAAAGCACCTTTATCATTTATATTAAATCGTAATGAAGAAGGAATGAATTTTAGTACATCATTAGCGGCAATTAAAGTTCGCTTTCAGTATCCAATGTCAATGAATACATTAGGTAATCCAAATTCTTATGTACTCTCTACAATTCGACTTGATCCAGACTATATAACCAATGTTGAAAATATTTCCGTTCTATTTCTTCTCGAAAACAATTCCATTCTAAACGATATTAATGGACTAATGTTAACATATGTATCTCAATCTAATAATAATAATACAATTATCATATCATCACAGAAAAATGTCACTATTTGGGGTTTATCAATTAATTTAACAGCAATATCATCGAGTATACTATATAATGTTAAGATGCAAATATTTGTACGTGATTGTACGAATAATCAAGGTAACAGGTATTTTGACTAATAGGTAAAAAATGGAATATTCGTTTATAAACATAGATTGGTTACCTGATTGGATAAATACTAATGATAACGAATTGATAACAACGGAAGCAACAACATCATTTTTCAGTTCATTATTAGATTCATCTGTTTCTACAATTTTTACAAATAATCGTGTGTCTTTTGACCCATGTCTTGTTCTTCGACCATGTCAAAATAATCGTAAATGTCATGATGATAGTCAATATAATCTTGGTTATTCTTGTGATTGTGGATCCGATTTTAATGGTCATGATTGTGAAATTGATGTTCGAATATGTAAACCAACTACTTGTTGGCACAATGGTACTTGCGTTAATATTTCAACTACAGAATTCCGTTGTGATTGTATGGAAGGTTGGTATAGTAAAAATTGTGAACTTCTCGTTGATTTTTGTCATAATATTACTTGTCGCCATGGTGGTGTATGTCGTAAACATTGGCTAAATTTCACTTGTGAATGTACATCCGGATATTTTGGTCGTTTTTGTGAGAATGAATTTCATCATCGTACCATTCGTCGTTATGTATCGGAATCATGTGGAATAAGTATGTACAATAATTANAATATACCTACTCTTTTGACAAATTTTACATGGAATAGTAGTTCTCCGATCTGGGCGTTTGGATTCACTGTGCATTCATTCTCTCAAGGCAACATATCATGTTCAAGTATATGGATTGAATATTTGGGTAAGTACTCAATAAACATACATTGATATAATCATATAATACTGTTCTCATATTATCTAGATTGTTCTCAATGTAATGATAGTATGAATATAATGAATAATGATTTAAATATGGTGCATAATATTACTACTATTCCAAAGATTAAAACACCTTTATCATTTATATTAAATCGTAATGAAGAAGGAATGAATTTTAGTACATCATTAGCGGTAATTAAACTTCGATTTCAATATCCAATGTCAATGAATACATTAGGTAATCCAAATTCTTATGTACTCTCTACAATTCGACTTGATCCAGACTATATAACCAATGTTGAAAATATTTCCGTTCTATTTCTCCTCGAAAACAATTCCATTCTAAACGATATTAATGGACTAATGTTAACATATGTATCTCAATCTAATAATAATACAATTATCATATCATCACAGAAAAATGTCACTATTTGGGGCTTATTAATTAATTTAACAGCAATACCATTGAGTATACCATATAATGTTAAGTTGCAAATATTTGTACGTGATTGTACGAATAATCAAGGTAGGAGTTATTTTGACTAATAGGTAAAAAAATGGAGTATTCGTTTATAAACATAGATTGGTTACCTGATTGGATAAATACTAATGATAGTGAATTGATAACAACGGAAGCAACAACATCATTTTTCAGTTCATTATTAGATTCATCTGTTTCTACAATTTCTACGAATAATCGTTTGTCCTTTGATCCATGTCTTGTTCTTCGACCATGTCAAAATAATCGTACATGTCATGATGATAGTCAATATAATCTTGGTTATTTTTGTGATTGTGGATCCGATTTTAATGGTCATGATTGTGAAATTGATGTTCGAATATGTAAACCAACTACCTGTTGGCACAATGGTACTTGCGTTAATATTTCAACTACAGAATTTCGTTGTGATTGTATGGAAGGTTGGCATAGTAAAAATTGTGAACTTCTCGTTGATTTTTGTCATAATATTACTTGTCGCCATGGTGGTGTATGTCGTCAACATTGGTTAAATTTCACTTGTGAATGTACATCCGGATATTTTGGTCGTTTTTGTGAGAATGAATTTCATCATCGTACCATTCGTCGTTATGTATCGGAATCATGTGGAATAAGTATGTACAATAATTATTAC
>CAJNOJ010000330.1:53803-105929 GCA_905250025.1 Adineta ricciae | reverse complement strand
TTTCTCTATCTGATCCCATTGAAAATACAAAGACGAAAAGAAAAATGAAAAGAAAGTGTATAGATTAAAGTGAATGATAATCTTTGAAAATTCGTCCATTATCACCAAGGTCTGTTGCAGGAACAGGTTTCATGTGATGATGATGGTGATGATGATAGTGATATTGTTGATTAGAATAATCGAGCTGAAAACCACCTTTCGATGTGGGTTCACTGCCGGTCGATCCAAGATCGTCTAGTGAATTGTCATCATTATGCGATGGACTCATCTCAATTTGTTTTCTATGATGAGAAGAAAAACAGATTCCGATAGATTTGAATTAGGGAAAGAAAGTCTTTCTACTAACCGATCGCCTGTTTCCGAAGCTCGATCACGTTGTCGTCGATTTTTAAACCAATTCGATACTTGTGTTGTTGTTAAACTAGTTGTTTCTGCCAATTCGCGTTTCTCTCGTGGTGATGGATAGGGATTGTGTAAATACCAATCTCGTAGAACATTTCGCGACTTTTCTTTGAAGCAGTAACTTGTTTCTTCCCCATCCCATATGGTTCGTGGTAAAGGAAATTTCCGTCGTACGCGATATTTGCCCACAGCACCTAATGGTCTTCCTCGAAGTTTCTCTGCTTCATTGTAATGTGCTTGTAACCATAATTGTTGTAGCTGAGGATGACTACATGGCGCAAATTGATAACGTTCAAGAATATTATAGAGTTCACGATAGTTTCCTCGACGAAATGCAACAACGGCTTTGGCTTTCACAACACTTTCATGATTATGAAAATGCTCACACGATGGCAATGTCCACAAAAAATCACCTATAAGCGAAGAGAAAAGGAGTTTCTTCTGCGAGAAGTACTTTCGAAATCTTACCGAGCCGTTGAATATCATTACTCTGTTGGAGCACTTCACAAACGCAAGCGACTTGTTCGGGTGTAAAGATACTACCTATTGTATTGCTTGTCGGTGGCGTATTGATGTTACTAAAACCACTAGTGATCGTTGTTGCTGGTATCGGATTGCTTTCGAGCATTAGAAAAGAACTAGAGAGAAGAAGAAAAAAGATTTTCTTTCTTTTTTGTTAATAGTAACAGACATATCAATCGATCAATTGATTGACGAAACGATGCGTGAGCAAGAGAGAGAAACAGTGATTAAGTCTTGTCTTTATTTTCTTTCCTTTTTCTCGCTCACTACTCGTCTATGATTTCAAATTAAATTTCGACAGACGTGAAAATGCTAGTTTCAATCAACAAACTTGAAATAGTATAGACTAATCCTTGACGAACGGGCGGGGTGGGTATCCAATGAAAAGAAGATCGAGTTTTAATCAGATTACAATAACA
Source organism: Adineta ricciae (assembly GCA_905250025.1). Lineage (NCBI taxonomy): Eukaryota > Metazoa > Rotifera > Eurotatoria > Adinetida > Adinetidae > Adineta > Adineta ricciae. The sequence goes on along the minus strand of CAJNOJ010000330.1, from coordinate 104,586 downwards.
TATATATATATATATTCTCAACTGTTATTTCTCTATGTGCGCTCTCTCCTTTTTATTCTTTTCTATCGTCGTTAGATGTTTGACACGTCAATTTCTTTTCTCTCTTTCTCCTCCTATGGCATAGATGTTGAACGATAGGCGACAGAAATCTATGTGTGACAAATATGAACCAATCATTTTTGAGAACGAAACGAAGAGAACGAAGGAAGAGAGAGTATATAAAAAAAAGAAAAGATGGAGAGATTTTTTCCTTGTTGCTCTTTTTTTTTTGTATATTGATAATGTATGTATTCTGTATTTTTCTGATCGATATGAGAAATAAAAGAACAAGTGGATGCATCTCCTCTCTGATTATATGCCACTCTTGCTATTCATTTCTTTCTCTCCCTAGTGATTTTCTTGATATCTATGTGCACAGGCTATATACGCAGATAATTGACAGTAAACAGCTGTGCTCGATGCGTGTACACATACGCATAAAGAACAAATTCTTGTCTATCATCATCATCATCGAGTCAGTACCATTGTAAGGTTCATGATGGCATCATTTTCTCAGAACACATACATGCATATATACACGACGGCATATTCTCTCTCTCTCTTTCACATACATATTTTGAAAAGAGGCATGACTCTTCTCAAATTTCAAAAAAGCAAATTTGTCTTCTTTCTTTTCTGTCCGCGACAGCTGTTGGACAAATGAGAGAATTAGAAATGTTTGCCGTTGTCATACGCGTATTTCCATTCGATCAAGATGCGACAAGCATTAAACACATACAATGACATGCGCGATTGGTGACATGATTTCTCTCAGCAAAGAATAAATTTATTCGTCATTGGTAGAATCGTCAAAAAAAAAAGAATAGGTCCTGTTCATCAAGAACATACAAAACATATTATCACTCTCCCGCTGCGTTTAGTTGTGTTCGTCAAACATCCATAAATCAAGACAATTAAGTGTAACCAACTTGTCTTGTTGGAAATATTAAAAAATGAATGGATGAATGAGTTCGATGGTCGATGCGCATCATCACCGAACTTATCAATTAAAGCGTGCATCTGTTACATCGAATATGACTTTCAAAATCGTGATATCCTTTGTAAATGGTCTCAAATTTAGCTCAATACATAACCGAGAAGGCCTTCATTCGTTGTATTTTCACAGTTCGAATCGGGTGAGATGAAATAATCGGTACCTGATCGACAACGATAGATCGGTGCTGCTCTCGAATTTGTACTTTGATCTATGTAGATGTAACCTAAAGGTCCCCACGCTTCTTGATTTTCACAATTTTGGTGAATACTAGGAAAATTTCTCTTATCGTGTGTGCGAACACATTCGAAGATTAATTTCGTATTCGCTTGATATTCACGGAACAATTTCCATGTTCGTTCAAGTTTGTAACCGCTTGGTAATGGTCGTGTGGTCGTGAAATGACCATCGACTGAATGCAGAGCCCGTTTGAGCAACACATAGGGAAGATGTTGAAATCCACATGAGAGTTTATTCGGGATGATATCAAAACGATTTGTCAACGCCCAAAGACTCCAAGAACGTTTATATTGACCGGATGCATCCACTAGGCCTAGACCGAGACCGTCTTTTGTTTCAACTGGATGATCTTTCATCCGATGATAAACAAACAAATCAACATTTGGTGTTGATAGAATATACTCGAAAGCTAGACATAACTGATCATGTTGTTTGTATTGATCGGAATATGGAGAGATCGAATTAATTCCGTTTTCTGTTAAATAAACTTTATGTGCTGATGGCGTATTTGGATAAGTTTGCATAAGCCATCCGACGAGTCGGTGGATGTTTCCAAATGTTATTTTCGGCCAATCATTACGACCAAACTCTGCGTGAAGGAGACTTGGCGGATAGGAATGATAAGCCAATGCCCATTGACGACTGCCTAATTGTGGTACTAATTTCGTCAAAAACGTGCGTGCAGAAATGACCTATTTAAAACAGAATGATCGATAGAAGAGGATGAGATCATATAGACGTACGGGACTGGCATTATTAATATAAGTATCCAACGATGAATCGAAGTGATGTTCAAATGAAACAAGTACCGGTGCTTGGGGTTGTTCTTGACGGATTCGATCGTAACCAGCATTGTAAACTTGAGCATAACTTGTCACCCATTTGTCAACATTGCACGACTTTCCATTTCCACAACCAATATTGTACCATTCAGCAGCGTTGACTTCGTTCATAATCACAAATTCTGTCACACGTCCATGTCCGTTTTGACCATTGAAGTACCATGCAAGAAAACCAGCAAAACGCCCAAATGCTGTCGGATTGTCAGGTGCACAGAAGTTTTGATTAGCTTGTTTACAGTCCGTATTACTCTGACGAGCCCAGAGTGGTGGAATGATGAGTACTCCTGTCACCATCAATTGTTTACTAGTGTAAAGTTGAATCTCTGGACCATTGGCTGGTATATAACAATAACCGTCATAAGCCACTTCATTACCAGAACAAGGTGTACGTTTTTCTTGCGGTTGATACGAAGCCCTATGAAATTATCATATTGTACCTTATTACTTGCAGATCTTTAGTACATACCAAGGTAAATTGACGACTACTCCTCCAGCTCCATTACCAGTGATGTCTTCTATTTTCCAACCATCGGTTTGGATTGCTTTTATTCCGTATACTGATCTTTGGGGATAGGTGTTCGGATTATTTAACTCATCCAATGTTGGTCGATAAACTTTTCGGTCAGTCAGTGCATTGATAAAAAATACTTTCAGGTACGCAATTGATAGGACAAAATACAGTAGTTTTCTCATGATTAAGACATTTGAGTGCTAAGTTTTTTGTTTTCAATATATATATGGCCGATGAAAATCTTTTAAGTCTGTTGATCGCCAAGGTGCTTAGTGTTTTGTTTTTGAAACAAGTATCGAGTGTGATGTAATATCTCTTTTATTACAATAAGGTCGACAAAAAATAATTATCGATTAAAAATCATTTTGTGTAATAGAATAAATAAAAATTCAAACAGTGAGACGAAGAGCAATAGAATGGTACGGAATGTGTGAATTAAATAAAACGAAAGAAATGAAAACAAAGAAAACAAAATACGAAGAAATCTAGTTTGATATGGAATTTGTTTAATCACTGTTAATCTCGTAGATACGACCAATCCGAAGTAAGAATTCTCGTAGTATATATCGTAATTCAGCTTTTAAATCAAAGACAACCATTTCACCAACTAGTAAATAGATGCCTTTCGAAAAATATTTGAACTAGACGAAAGAATCATTATCAGAAATAGTTTCCATGAAAATCTCGTCTCAAACATACTCGTTCTTCAGTTAATTTCAGTAGTTTTGTGAGATGAAGGATAAGAACGTTCGTCCATAGATCACGATGATCTTTAGATTGTAGGGTTAAGTAGTATTCTAAACTATCACGACTTAATCTAAACAAAAAAAGGAACACAGGTTGTTCAAAATCAAATTTTCTTTCAACAAACTTGAGTATTCGTTGTTTGAGTACATCATACGAGCTCGAATGTTTTGGATCACTGTATAGACGGAAAAGAATACGGAATGCACAAGCAATACTATTGGTTTCCTGTACTACTAAATTCGGCTTCGCTTTGCCTCGATAACCTAAAACACAGACGTCGATCCAGTGATCAATTTCCATCTGTATTCTTACCCGCTTTCCAGAGAAAGTTTCTTTGTTCATTATTGGAATTAAATGCACGAGCGAACATATGTGATTCAATCAAGCAATCGACAAGTAAGATTAATTGATCAAAACTCATGTATTCGTACATTCCATACGCGTTGTGAATTTCATCCGAAGAAGAAAAGTATGCCGAAGTATCTTGGCCAATTGTCGTATTTGCTAATGCCTAGAACATATTGAGATGACATCGAAAGTTGGGAGAGAAAAATTGATTTAATCAGAGCAACACAATCGAACATGCATAGATGATAGTCTACCTCCGATTCGCTAGAAGAAGATGGTCTCTATGATTAAGAGGGTAGTTAGAGTTAGTGTTTTGTAAAGTGAAAAGAGGTCTTTTTCTTTGGAAAAGAATGGTAGTTACTTACACGTGCGACCGAGTTGTATTGTGAATCTTCTTTTTTACTTGTAGATGAATAGAACACGATATTATCGATTGTTTGAATCAATTCGATTTGAACGAGAGATTTAATTGTTAAGATTTGAAAAAAGGCCAAATCGGAATTGATTTCTAAAACTTGAGATTAAAGTTTATCTTTGAAGAATTGAATTTCATTACTTGTTCGATCAGTGGGTGAACTTATTGACGCTCGTGAGTGAAGATTGATTTCTGTTTGATCAGATTGAGCGCTACTTATACTGACACGGGCTAAACGATTCTGTTGACTTGAAGCAGACTCAACTGCTGCATAATCAAATGAACTATCAGTCCGATCGAGCATCTAAAAGTAATTCAAAAAGTAAAGTTGACATTCGCTTTTGTTCACTTGGATTTTACGGATATTTCATTAATCATCGCCATTGTTGAGCCATCTGTATCAGGTCGCCATGTGAGAAGCCTGAAATTCACTCTAGTACAACGAGATCGATATTTAACTTGACAAGAACTCACATTTCTGGCAGAGTCGAGCGGAAAACTTCAAGTATACAAGTACATGTTTTTTGCCAGATTGTCGGTGTGAAGCGTTGACCGCAAGCAATAACAAAATTTTCCAAACAATTCGTTCCTGACTTTGCTAATTGTTCGTTATCTTCAAATACACATTCATTTCATCAATATGCACTTGTCTTCGTTTCAGAATAAACAGTCTCTTACCCTGATTCACACACCATTTCAATTGACAATATAAGTCATTGACAAGGGATTCAGGAATATCATCGTAGAATTGAGAACATACATCCACAATAGCATACAAGGCATGGTTACATGTCGTTGTCATCCATTCAATTTTCTAATGTGAAAGAAGAGATGAAAAGTGCTAGAAAGAAAAACTTTTGTATTCACTTCGATTTGTGTATCGGGTAGTTTCATATTATCGAAAATACGAAAAACAATATTGAACAATTCAATCCACCAACTCTGAGTAAATGATTCACCATATGTTTTCATAATCTCAAACATAACTGTCAACGCTCTATACAAGCAATATAAATAATTCCTAACCCAGTGTATTATAAAATAATTTACCGTGTTCGTACGTCTAATTTACATCGACTAATGATGCATGATAGTTCAAAGAGAATCGGAAACCATCCTTTAACCCAAATACGATCTTCTTCCGAAACATTAATCAAATCTTCTCCTGCGTGTTCACGAAAAATCTAAACGAAATTGAAAATGAACTTTATACTGGAACTCTTGAAATACCAACCTGTGGCTTTTCGGCAACATATTTTGCGCATTGACGGATTAAACGTATTGCTTCCATAGACGTATCAGGAAATGAAATATTGCAAGCAAACTCTGACAAGCATTTGACTGCATCTTGAAAGCTATCAAGTACGGATGCAAAATACCGATCGAATACCACACCTGCACAAAGTTTAGATGAGAAAAGTTAAACATCTGAGTTCATTCCACATACCAACAATCACTGTACACGTTTGAAAAGCTAATTCGACGATTTGGACATCTGTGTCTGCAGCAGCCATTTGAAAAACACTGAAAATGTTCTTCCAGCCCGAGCGAATATTTTTTGCTTGGGCATCAACAAAATGGCTGATGCAACGAACGACCATATCACGTATGGTGATTGACCTACATGACCGAATGAATGAGAGAAGTGGAGAGACACGATGAAACTTACGAATTCTTTTTCATAATAATTTCAAATGGTTTAAGAAATTCTTTTTGAAAACGAAAATTTGGAAATTCGCCTTTCTCAAGAAACTTCATGGACAATTGTCGAAGTGAATCGACTGCGAAGAACGAGACATCTTGTAATGGATGACAAGCAGCCTAATAAAATAAGGTTCAATGAAACTAACATTTCATACCAGAAAGTTTTCCTACTTTGTTGAAATGATCACCAACAATCTCCCAGATTCTTGACCATTGAAGTCGAATACGTCCCATGTTGTAATATGAAATCTCGACTACTTTAAGTAAACTAAACATACGAGGAGGCGTGGAATACAATTCATCCATGGACACGTGACATAGACTTTGGACGAATGCCACTAGAGAAACAAGGAAGATAGAGACGAGAAAGAGCAAAATGATTTCATACCAATGGCATCACCATCTAAACGAGCCGAGCCGGAAAATATACGATCGACGGCAACTACAACATTTTGTGTCGTGGTCACATGAATTTGATCTTGCATGGACTGTATACGTTTTAATTGACCTAAAATACATTCGCTTCTGTATAAAACATTCATTCGACATTTTAAACTTACTTTTTTCCGTATTGAAAAGATTATCAAATTGTAGAGCAAATGTTGTTGGCCCATGGTGAGTAGATACATGTGAATGATGGAAATTGTTTGAAACAGATAGTTTGGTTTTCGTGTCGCTAACACCAAATAGCTGTGCTAATTCCAACTGGCTAATACATTTCAGAATCTATTCAAAAATATCGTCGAAATGATTGTTAATAATTAAAAATCTTCGATACTTACATCGTACCAAGCGTCGCCCAGATAATTTCCATCCGTTTGGGCAATTGATATCAATGTTTTCAAACATTCGACATTCTTTGCTTTGATTTCCATCACTTGCGAAGCCGTCATTAACAATGTAAAACGCGACAATGTTTGTATGAAAGCATTGCGTTCCAACTAAAACATTTTCATTCCTAACTGGTCTCATCAAATCTTACCTTTTACATACCTCCATATGAAAAATGCAAGCAATACGAATTGCGTAACTAATGCCTGTTAAGCATAGATTCGCCAGATCGATATGATTACTATCTTGAAGATTGACACTAAACGCTGCTAGGCATGGTGACCATGCTTTCTAAAGAATTCAAGGGAAGAAAAACAACATTTTTGATATCCAGTATAAAATTTGTTTTACTTGAAACATCGGTCGAACATGTTCTAAATGTTTTGCAATGGTAAATTCTTCGTTACTCGATCCAGCATTGGACATTAGATCTCGAGCAATGGTTTCAACATCTTTCATTTGAACATTGAATAACAATTCGCGTTGTTTATCATTGGTAATACTTTCTTTCGTTCCACGTTTCATTGTTGTTGTCACTTTCAATTTGATCTCTTCGTTTTTGATTTCATCGTAGATTTTCGAAAGAAACTCTTCCGGAAGATCACGACTATCATTAATACCTCGATTCATTTTGATATACTGCTCCTTTGTCATCTTCTTCTTTACCTAATCAACCGCGATTTCATTGAAACGGAAAAACACGAATGTACTTTACACTTACGTTAACACTATGCAAATCGGTGGTTAGCATGATAACTGAATAAGCTAAGACGTAAGCAGCGTCAGCACTGGCGAATATTTCCAAACTAACAACCATAAACTGCTAGAAACGTTCTAATTTTACAAACGTTCTTACTTTGGATTGCATTCGCAGAATCTACCTGCGAATTTTTCCATTAATCGATCGATCTTTTGTGCTTCGCCAGGTAAACGAAATCCGGCAAGAAACTTCCGCAATGCTCCGAGAAATTCCATATTTGTGAAATCTAATTGATCGATATAGGCGTACATGATTTGTTTATGATGTTTGTCATCCTCTCCTAGACAATCTCCAATCACGGTCTTATCCAATAAATCTTGATATTCATGAAAGAATTGTGCGATTTCTTCAGGTTCTCTGCTGAGAAGATTCTTTTCACATAGATATTCCAAGCCTTTCTTAGCACTTTGATTGAATATATCAATGCCTTTTTCGAATAATTCTTTACGTTGACGAATAACTTCAAAATCATTGATATTTTCCGACGATTGAGAAGAGTTGATCGAACCACTCGAATCTGTACGACGCATACCACTGCCAACATAACCCGACGAGGAGCGATTGCTATCCTGATCATATCCATTTTCGTTCAGTGGTTTAGAATCAGGTCCTTTAATATCAATAGATAATTTCAACATCAACCAAAAATGACAAACATATCAAACCTAAATTGCTCTGCAGATGCGGATTGACATACAGATCTTTACTCCATTCCACCATACACTTCAAGATCGAAACGAGACATTCAAGGCCTTTCATACGTAAATTATGCTCTTCAGTTTGATTACAACCTATGAGAAAGAGTTTGTAGGATGATAGCAGTGGGATTTGGTCATACCTAGTTCTACTGCTTGTCGACCTTGTGCGGCGCGTGAAAGCACAATCACTAATCGTTCGAAAATGTTTGCTGATCGCATTGAACAATCATAATTGATGAATAAATCAACAATAATTTGAGCATCTATTTACAAATTGTGGTCAGAAAATGTCTCGACTCGTACGACAAGAGAACCGACATACCAGCAGAGACTTTCGCTAACGTTTGGATAACTAACCACTTGTGTCGAAATGAACTTGTTGATGTTTCAAGGATTGTCAAGAAGATTTCGCGAAATAATACCTATGAATACAGTGAAAACTGAAGAAACAGTGAAAGAATTGATTTTACTTCAATTTGAATTTTTAAATGTGATTTGAACTTGTCGAGTAGTTCGACAAAATTGAACAACGCCATTTCGAATAGTTCCGGAATGGATGAAACACCATTACGTGACAATGATACACATAGATTTGTTTTGATTAAGTGCAGAAATTCAACCGATGAACGGAAAAACGGACCCGACGTTTGAAGAATTTGCATTATCAAACGTAATGAAAATATACGAGATTTCAAATCCAAATTAATACTAACAAAACAGAAGAAAATTCTTTTCTTTTCTTCGAAGAGGCGAACATACCGTGGATCCGGATTTCCTTTATCTTTAATATCGCGATCTGATAATTTACACAATGCACGAAATACATAAAACGCGTTTTTGAAATAATTATCAGCAGATAGTTCGTCGGCCGACAGAGAATTGGACATGGAGAATTTATCGATAGATTGTTCGTCGATCGATTGAGTATCTAAATTATCATTTTCTGTTTGTATTGTCACTCGATTTCTCAATTCTCACCTTTCTCATTTTGAGATATTCTATCGCCTATTTCGCCTTGGTTCGATTGAACATCGTCAATAATCTCATTGGTTGACAAGGCTGTATTTGTTCGTTCTTGCGTTGCTTCATCTAAATTGATCATTTCTATCGAATGACACTAAAAATACTTTTGAAATCTCTTTACCATAACAAATTTTCTCAACAAGTTCATCGAGTATTTCTCTAACAATATTTTGTTCTTGGTCGTAATCATTGGATGAGACACACACTAGTTCTTTCCGTTTTCGTTCGTTTACTACGCTCTAAATATAGTGGGCAAGGATTAATCTTTCTTGAGACATCATTACAAACCATTTTTTGTTCCATTTTGGCGAATATTCCAGTTAAGATTTGTGAAAGTGAACCTTGGGCTGTGGCTTCATTGATCCGCGATCGGCTTGTTAAATATATATTAAAACATGTCTTGACGATTTGTAAAACACTCCGCTGCTGTATTTCAATAGTCTGTGATGTCATTATCGTTAGACAGATTTTGATAATTTGTAACTCGACTTTTTCTTCCGTTTGTACGCCATGAAAACATGCGCAGATCAATGTGACAATCCGATCAATGAGAAGTTTCGACGGATCAGCTGGATCTGGTGCACTCCCAATCAAATGGCCATGCACAAGAAGTTTCTACGAAACAGAAGGCACATGTGCTAGTGTATTTGCAAGTCTTTGATATACTTGAAGACAATCGAGTGATGTATCGACCATTCGGGCATGATTCGACGCACAAGCTAATTCAAACGGAAGAAAAAAGACTTCATTGATTGATGATGTACTAGAATAACAAAATGAGTTGATAATTTATCAAAAGATGGCATTTACTTTGCTGTTTGAGCATCCTTGGTTACGGAAGCTAGAAGAAGAAAAATAAGCTGAGGTTTGATAAAGTGATCGAACTAACTCAGAGCGGATTCACATGCACGCTTCAGTTGTTGATATTGTGATTTTTTAATATCTTTTTCGTTCAGTAAAGTTTCTAATGCTCGTTTAAGGAACATCTCATGGTTATCCAGATGTCCTGACATTGATGTACCACCTCCTTTGGGATTCTTTTGAGCCATTAAGAATACCGCTAAACGAAGAAACTAAGTAAAATCTTTATTGGAATATGTTTTTCACACAAGTCTATTTCGAATTTAGTCGCGAAACCGATTTAGAAAAACTGCCACGAGTACATCGATTTTGTTAATTATACTACTTTTCTTATGACTCATAGGTTTGAGTCGTCGCTCTACATACACTTTATAGGTGCTCAATCTCAAATATCTGGATGAATATTTAAACTCAATAAATCAGCCAATGTTGTTCAAATGCAGTAGATGGTGCTGTGTAGCAAATATTTATTGAACCGAGAGAAACGCATGTGTCATTCTGTATTATATCAAATATTATCCTCGATGTTATTTTCACAACTTGCGAATGAGCATTGTTCACTTAGTAATGACAAGAGTGTGCACACATGAAGGTCTATCTATCCGTTTCTTGCTGATTAGTAGATGTCACTTATAATCCTTCCAATATGAATGACCGAACTCATGCTTGGAATAATAATGCAAATTGAATCATATGTACGTGTCGAATAAAATCAAATCATTTGTTTCGCATTAACAAACCCACGCTTATCAACTGATCATGAATCATCGTCAATGTCAAATTCTCGACAACGATTGGATCACGCAATCTTTGGGAGTATTCCAGTAGCACGTAGAAATAAACAGAACGAATACTTGGAAAATGGAATCAAATGTAGACTCACTAACGGCGTCAACAACAACTGTAATACCTTCAACGGTGTCTCCAGCATCCACTTTTGTGAATTTACTTTTGAATGAAGTCAACAATACCGATGTTCATAATTTGTTAGATGTTCAACGTTCATTGTAAATGTTTATTCTTTTAACGAGAAAATGCTAAGCTATTTTCTATCTACTGTTTAGTCTTCATCAATTGGATAAAACTGTGGAGAAGATTGATGGAATCAATAAGCTTTCTGCTAAACGTTATTTAGATGCTTCACGAGACTTTTCTAGTCATACACAGATGTTAACAACAATGAAAACCGATCTTGATTACATCTTCAAGCGAATCAAGTATTGAAAATCGAATAACTAATGTTTTATGTTTACTTTCCGTCTTTAGATTGCTAAAAATACGTTTGAATAAAAAGTATCCGGATGCTTATGCATCAGGTAAGAGGTTTCATTCGTGTGAATAGTACACATCCAATAAAATAATAGTTCTGCGAGCGAATGCCGCACAGAATCCCTCTGCCGATGATGAAGACGATGATTTAGCTGAATTTACAACACCTACGGTAAATTGTTGTCTTATCGCATAAGATCTTGTTTTTTCATCATTCGTCTTCTTCTAGAAATCAACGACTAGTCCAACGCTTGTCAAATCGAAAACAATTGATAGTGTGCAATTTGCAACATTACCCTCGTCATTACGTGAAAGTTCCAGTTCAACTCAGTTATCCAATACTGATCAATCTGCAAACTCATTCAATCCGGTGCTTGATACATCAGCTGAAGAATGAGATATTTTATTGTAATTTTCCGAAGAAAAAGAAACCATTAAATGATTCATAATAACGAATGCTTATTGTTTTTATATAAATGCATTTTTATTGATGTTTTAGATCGAATTTTCTTTTTTCACTAGCACACTCTCTTGGTAAATATCCTTCCGATCAGATTTGCAATGACTAAACATTTTTTGTAGTAAATATCATCATGGCTTCGGCAAAGATCGACGATCTTCTTCAATGTCCAATTTGTCTCGAGATCTTCTACGATCCGAAAGTTCTCGATTGTCAACACACGTTCTGTGCCAATTGTTTGAAAGTTCACGTAGCTGCATCTGCTCGAATGTTCAGTACATCGAATGCTGTTGATTGTAAGTTGATGCAAACTTACATGTTTTCTAAAACTCTTGGAATGTTTAGGTCCAATTTGTCGTCGACGGACAAATCTGATCAACAATTCAATCGATAGCCTTCCTGGCAATTACATCGTACGTGATATCATCGAGCGTCAATATGGATCAAGTGCACCTGAACGTCCACCTGGTTACACTCAACAAATTCGTGACCGGATTCAGAAACTACAATCAGGCGAACCGGAGAAAAAGGAAGAAGAAACCGATTATATGGAATATATCAAACCAGCAGCAGCTGCTCTTGTTGGTGTGCTTGGTGGTTTACTTCTCGCAAAAGGCGTGAAAAAGATGTGTGACAATAATAAGAAGGAAGGTGGCCATTGAAGATAAACTAAGAATTCCCCTTTCGCTTTTCCTTTGTTTTCTTTTATTTTTCTTTGTGGTAATAATTGTACGTTTGATAAATTGAGTTCATCGAATAAAAACTTTCCTCTCCGTTTGAACTTCAATAATCTTTTCGCCTTGAATGAACCGTTTTCACATAAGATGTTGATAAAATTATGTGAGCATTGGTATTTAAATTGTTGACTTTCAATAGTATTGTTATTTTTTTCACTTGTTCAGAACAATGAGGTGAGAAAATAAATGACTAAATCCGTAGAAATTGTCAATGTAAATAAGAAATTGTTTCCTGGAGACAAATAATAAGGTCGAACTTATGATGTTCAATTCCATCCGAACGAATTTGATTAACTCATTTAAATACGAATTTTACTCTTTTTTTCTCTCTTTGCGTCGACATGAGTTTATTATGAATCTCCAAGATATTGAATCTGCAGGTGTACAGACTGCGACGAAGAGAAAGAAAATTGATTACGAATGACACACTGAGTTCAAACAAAAGTTTTTTCTTCTTCTCTCTTTCATTCTCTTTCTCTCCCTCGAATTATTTCTATTGTTAATCAATTCAACAAGATTTACACGATGGACGGACTGGATCGGATAATTACTATCACAATTTGTAGTGCTGTAGGTGCTGTATCGATGCTTGCCATCATATGTTTTCTCATTTGGTTCTTCTGTCGTCGTAAATCACATGACACAGTTCAACACCGAAAAGCTTCTCTATTTCGTCGACAACACTATCAGCGTTCGAATAAATTCTTTTCGATTAAATTCCATAACAATGCCAGCAAACGGCTGGGAAAGAGTCGATTTAGTACGAGTGATTCATCGGTATCCTTGTCATTCAATCCACCGCATTTGATCAATCAGAATGTGAGAAATTTAAAGAAGTTATCAACACCGACGAATATCGAACGGTAAAAGAAACGGTAAAGGAAAGTATTTGACAACATATTCATCTTTTAGTTTTAAGAAATTAACCAGCGAACCGTTTTATACTTCATCCTCATCACAACTTGCCTTAGCCGTTCAATCAAACCAGCAGCACTCGTCTAATTATCAATTAAATACTCTTTACTTTCATTTTCTCAATGAACTTAATCATATTCTTTGTTTACAACACGAACAACGTTCTAGTACATCTCTCCGACACTCGCAAAGTTGTCGACGAGCGAACGATCTTTTGCCCTTTGATTACTGTCGGTCATTGACACCGTCGACAATCACACTTACATCATCAAGTAATGACAACTCGCTCGATCCGATCTATCGAAAGAATAGTCATCTCAACTCTACGTTGATACGTAAAGCACATTTAGCACAAATTCGAGATGATACCATTGTTTTGTATTAATAATTTAACATGATTTGATTTGAACATCAATAAAGAAAGCATTGAAATATATTTTCTCTCGATTGAATATCTACTACCATCTAAGTGTGTGAGTACTACCTAACGGAGGCAATATCAGTGGATTTTATTGGTTAAAACTGAAAACAAAATCCGAATAGGAATGAATATATCGTAGTTTTTCAATAAACATCATGAATCAAGAGCGAGTTGATGAGGAATTATTACGTGAATATGCGTGTAATGGTGATCTGCATCAGATTCGAACTTTATTAACAAATAAACCGAATCTAAATATTAATAGTCGAAATGCTATGAATGGATGGTATGAATGAATAGATGTTCACAGACGAAACTCTAGTTCTTCTCTCTTCAACTCAATAGGACAGCTTTGCATTGGGCGGCGAAACGAAATCATACTGATGTAGTCAACTATTTACTCGACAATGGTGCTGACCGAAGTGTACAAGCTCATGATCAATCAACAGCAGCACACGTTTGTAAAAGCGATGCCCTTCGTGAAATTTTACAATCGGATACGTCAACCAGTACGAGTTGAATTCAATGATAAGACGTACGATAATCATCTTGAACCTTTTCTCTTATTTCAGCTTCGGTTTCACCTTGCACAGATGAACTTCCAATCATTCCCAACTATCTTCGACATCCAGTTTTCCCATATGTTTCACCAGTAACTCAAACAACACCTGTTACTTCAGTCGAAACACAAACGATTACTCTTCTCTGTCGTATTGCTGACGATCCATCGGAAACAGATTTCGTCGAGTTCGATTTCAACAAGACACCAGCGATCGGTGCATACGAACGACTTTTAATCCAGATCTGTCATGAACTTGAAATTGATCGCGTTGACAAATTACGTCGTTTACCTTGCATACGCGTGCGTAATGATGGTGATGTTAAACGTTTAAAAGATAATCACATGTTAGAAGTTATTCAAATAAAATCTGAAGAAAAAACGACTTGATCAAATACATAACAACATGTTTAATATTTATTTAGATTGACAAGAGACATTTTGTCAATTCTCCATCCCCAATTAGAAGCGATCGATCAATATAAGTCTACGTTTGATTATAAACAACTTGCATTATCTCTAGAAATCGAATCTTTCAGAGAGAAGGAAAAAAATTGTCATAACAAAAAAAAATCAATGACAAGTGTGATGACATCGATCGATCCCGAATATTAAATATGAGCACGTCGGACACTCTGTACTTCTTTCTTGCAAGAAGAATTCGACTTTAATTAGGAAAAGATATATTTCTCTCGATAGGGAAGATGAAAAAGACGAGAGATCGATGTTTACTCGGGGATTTTCTCTCGTTCGTTACGAACGAAATTCGCCGTTATCTAATGAGAAGAACAAAAGAATCAAGATCATATAGACGTAGACATACAATAACGATAGTTGATCAACTTCGAACATTATGAGTCCAACAAATCAATATCTGTAAAGAGAATAGATCATGAAGACAAAATTAGCCTTAATTTCTCTTATTCAATTATTTCTTCTGCATTCATCAATATCAGTGCAACTGGGCCATGAAGTTGGAAGTACATCGATGGATTCAACTCATTACGATCGACGAATTATTCATCAACAGTGTTCATTGAACAACAACGAAGGTAAAGATCTTAATCGAGCAAGTTTTTGGGCAACTGTTCGTTCGCCATCACCATCAACAGCGAACAGTACAAATCAAACTCAATTTCTACCATTTCGTCGACAATTAATCATCAATAATGGAGAAGATCGACTTGTCACTCGATCTCCATCTTCGAATACAACCAATACGAATCAATCAACACTCTTAGGCATTGATCAAGCTACCATTGATATTATTGTTGATAATCAAGTAGAATTTTCTTCTTCATCTCAGATCGTGCATGACACATCCGTTTTTTTTAGATCTCTGGCAATTTAACAGTATACGTTCTTGTCAACGAATGTCTCGATTGTCCGTACGAAGTCATCGCACAAGATCTTTCATCAAGTCAAGTACTTAACTTAACATTAAATACCAAATATACCTATCGAATTCGAATTGAATTGGGCAATGCTTCTTCGTGCTTGGAAACATTAAATCTATACGAACATGGAGAATATACTTTGAATGTTCAACAATCAACAGGCTCAGCATCGAATTCAACTTTAGATACTGGTTTGAAATGCACTTTAACAACAAGTCGCTTAGCAAACAATGTTTATACACCATTGATTGTTGCTGGAGTGATTCTTCTAGCTCTCTTTATCTTCTGTATATTTGCGCAACGAATGAAATTACGGGAATATTTGATTAATTTAAAGAATCGATGCTTTAATCATGTTCCACCGCAAGAATCTACACATTCGTATGATTTACAAACATGTCCACCTGTAACAACACTTTGTCAATCCGGTATTGATACAGTTAATACGGCAGAATGTAACGCTAATGGATCGAAATTACCGCCGATCCACAAAGTTTCTCAAGTGATCGTTCCACGATCGAAACGATTACTGAGTCTCGATGCATTCCGTGGTGTGGGTATGTCGCTAGGACAGTATAAGTTTTCCATTTGTTTCCTTTGATTTTCGTAGCTTTAATTGCAATGATCTTTGTGAATTATGGCGGTGGTGGTTATGCACAATTTCAACATTCGTCATGGCATGGAATTACCGTTGCGGATGCTGTTTTTCCATTGTTTGTTTGGATCTTAGGAGCTTCAGCAGTGTTTTCAATCAAAAATGCGTTTGATAAAGGCGTATCGAAACGAACACTACTGATGAAAGTTGCAATGCGTACATTGAAACTATTTGTAAGCTTTCCATTGCGTACAAATGCATTTTTCATACTAGATTGCGCATATTTAGATCATTGGTTTTGTTTTGAATACTCGCTTTAAAGTTGATTTAAATCACGTTCGAATTTTGGGCGTTCTGCAACGCTTTGCTCTCGTTTATGGTGTAGTTGGTACAATTGAAGTTCTCTGTACCCGGTCAAGACAATATTCTCTAACAGCAAATTTGAATAACAATAATAGTAATGGCAAACACACGTCCACTATGACGACAACAACTGTCAAAACGGGACGAACCAAACGTGTCACAACTGTTTTTCGAGATATTTCGAATTTTCCTCTTCAATGGTTATCTATTATTGGGCTAACAACGATTTGGATATTAGTAGTTTACCTAGTTCCATTTGAGAACTGTCCAGCTGGCTATCTAGGACCAGGTGAGTGTTTTCTCTTCATAATCAAAGATTGTATACTCATTATCGATTAATATTGTTCAGGTGGTCTACATGAAAATGGTAAATATGAGAATTGTACAGGTGGTATAACCGGATATATTGATCGATTTGTTCTCACTGATGAGCATCTCTATCAATATCCAACTTGTCAACTTGTTTATGGTACGTGTACATGAGTGTTTTTTTTTTTTCGAAAATGTGTGTTGTTTAGGTTGTAAACCACCTTTCGACTCGGAAAATTTACTTGGAGTTATTCCAACGATCTTTTTAGCTTATCTGGGCGTTCAAGCTGGTCGCATACTCGGTTTGTACATGTCGAGTTTTCTTACAATTTGTTCATTTCTTTATATATATAGTTATGTATCAAACCGATGTCGACCGTCTCATACGTCTTGTCACTTGGGGTATCTTCACACTTGCTATCGGTATCGGATTAACGTCGGGTACGCTTGATGGTGGACCAATGCCACTGAATAAAAACCTTTGGACATTGTCATTTTCATTCTTTACTGGTAAGAAAGTTTTCTAAGTGAAAATTTAAGTACAATGCTGCATTCTTCTAGCTGGTTTGGCATTTTTGGGCTTTGCAATTATGTATATTGTTATTGATAAATTAAAATGGTGGAATGCCACACCATTTCAATATTTGGGCACGAATTCTATTCTTATCTACATGGCACACATTGTTTTTGCTACTTATTTTCCTGTTCAATGGACTGTTGCCAATACACATGCAGCACATCTTGCCATGGCACTCTGGGGTTGTATTTTCTGGATTATTATTGCCTACATCTTCTTCAAAAAACGCGTTTTCCTCGTGCTCTGAGCGCATTTTCTGTACAAATGTCGACTTTTCAAAAAAAATCCACAATATATCTATGTAATTTTTCGTTTTCACTATGACTTGGTGGTTAATCTTCTTCTTCTTCTTCTTTTTCCTCGTTACTCTAAATGAACTTATCTGTATGTGTGTATACATGCGTCTCGTCCTTGCTTGAATAAATTGATTGAATAGTTATCTATAACGAAAAACAATTCTTCTCATGACTAATTCTTTAAACTACAATGAATACACATATACATATACAATGAGTCACAGTCTAAGCCGACCTCTTTCGTCTTGTCTTATTACATTAACAAACCATATAACCAATGTGGATAAAAATCTGTTTTGGTTCTTCATTATGACTAAGTTTATAAAAATTGAATAAACAATTAATGTTTTCCGGAGGAGTGATCAATTTGCAACGGTTTAGTTACATTGAAAATGAATTGCATTGTATTATCTGATTCTAGTGTAGAATTATACAACCGACAACAGGGGAAGCAGCAAATGTTGTTGTACCTCAGTTAGGTCATCTACTCAAACTCGATCCGTATCTTGCACCATATGAAGATGAAATTCGACGACGGTAAAATCATCTGCACCGCATATATCTCATGTTTCGTTTTTAGTTATTATGTCTTTCAAAAGCTCTTGAAGCAATTGGAAACAGAAGAGCAAGGAATAGATATTTTCACATCTGCTTATAAACGTTTTGGTATCCAGGTTAATCGACAAACAAATGAAATCAATATTACTGAATGGGCACCTGGTGCAAAAGCTATGTATATTCATGGCGATTTCAGTTCGTATTCATGATTTATTTCTGATAATGATATCTGCTTTTACTGTAGATAATTGGCGAGAAAAGCAATATCCATTCACACGAGATCAATGGGGTGTGTGGCGAGTAACGATCCCACCATTACTGGATGGATCAACTACAATCAAACACGGACAAGCAGTCAAAGTAAGAAGAATGATAACGAATGATTCACGAAATAACGACTAGTTTTCTAGTTGCTTATAGAAACACCCGATGGTCAACTAGTCACTCGTCTATGTCCATGGTCTCGCTATGTACAAAAAGTAGAAAAAGCCAATGTGTATCACGGCGTATACTATGATCCACCCGTCGATCAAATTTATCAGTTCAAGTATTCGCAACCGAAAAAACGCGATCGATTGAAAATCTATGAAGCACATGTAGGAATTAGTTCATCCGAAGAGACAATTGCTACATACGAAAACTTTCGTCTTAATGTTATTCCGCGCATTATTAAACAAGGTATTTTTTGTCGTATTATTGTCATATATAAAGAAGATGGATTTCGTTTCCGATAATTAAGGTTACAATACTATTCAATTAATGGCCATTATGGAACATCCCTACTATGCGAGTTTTGGTTATCAGGTAACGAGTTTCTATGCTCCGTCGAGGTTATTTGATTGAACATATTCCAAGAATTTGTTCACATTTCAAAGTTTTTAGCCGCTATGGTACCCCAGAAGAACTGAAAGCTCTGATTGATGAGGCTCATAAGCACGGTTTGACAGTTCTGTTGGATCTGGTGCATAGTCATAGCTGCAAAAACGTCGAAGATGGATTGAATATGTTTGATGGTACAGCGGGTTGCTTTTTCCATGATAATGCACGTGGCCATCATAGTCTGTGGGATAGTCGATGTTTCAATTACATGGAGTAAATTTCTCGATTGTTTGAAAACACGTTCAAATCGAAGATGATTTGTAATCTA
The DNA here is from genome assembly GCA_905250025.1 of Adineta ricciae. Taxonomy (NCBI): domain Eukaryota; kingdom Metazoa; phylum Rotifera; class Eurotatoria; order Adinetida; family Adinetidae; genus Adineta; species Adineta ricciae. The sequence continues at coordinate 84,970 of CAJNOJ010000330.1, read as the reverse complement.
GACGTGAAGTCATGCGATTTCTTCTTTCGAATATTCGATATTGGCTCGAAGAATTCAAATTCGATGGATTCCGTTTCGATGGTGTTTCGTCGATGCTCTATCATTCACACGGCATTAGTAATTAATCACCCTTGAACTTTGCTTTTACTTATCGAAGATAATCATCTAGATCATAGTTTCTCTGGCACATATGATGAATATTTTGGTTTAGCCACTGATACTGATTCATTCAATTATCTTCAACTCGCTAATTATGTCTCTCAAACACTTTTTCCACAATCGATTACAATTGCAGAAGTCTATCTTTTCTGAAAAGTACTATTTCACTCTCAAATGATTCTTCTTTCTACGATAGGAAGTCTCCGGCATGCCGACGTTATGTCGACCGTTAGCTGAAGGTGGTGCTGGTTTTGATTACCGATTAGCAATGGCTATACCTGATGTTTGGATTAAATTATTAAAAGAAAAGAAAGACGAAGAATGGCATATGGGCAATATCTCATGGATATTAACAAATCGCCGGTGGTCAGAAAACAATATTGCCTATGCGGAAAGTCATGACCAAGCTCTCGTCGGCGATAAAACCATTTCACACTGGCTGTTCGACGATCAAATCTATACTCATATGTCCATTTTTGCTGAACGAACAAGTGTAATAGAACGTGGATTAGCCTTACATAAAATGATTCGTTTATTGACATATGGATTAGGTGGAGAAGGTTGGTTAAATTTCGAAGGTAAATTTCAAAAATAGAGACTCAACCAAGAAATCTTCTTTGGTCTTGCCTGTAGGTAATGAATTCGGTCATCCCGAATGGCTGGATTTTCCTCGAGCAGGAAATAATGAAAGTTATAAATATGCTCGTCGTTTATTTCATTTATCGGTTGATGAAACACTGAGATATAAGTATTTGAACGAGTGGGATCGAGCTATGAACAGCTTGGAAGAAGAGTATCAATGGTTATCCGCGAAAGATATAGTAAGTTCAATGATCTCAGAACGGTCTCACTCAGATTCGATTCCAGTTCATCAGTCGACGCATCGAAGCTGATAAAATCATTGTATTCGAACGTGGTCAACGTGGTTTGTTATTCATCTTCAATTTTCACGAAAGAAAAAGTTTCGATGACTATCGCATTGGATGTGGACATAACGGAAAGTATGAAACACTGCTTTCTTTTTCTAACATTGTCGAAGATTGTTCTTGTATAGATATAAAATTGTTTTGAGTTCGGATGCGAAATCCTTCGATGGTCCAGATCGTATCAACGAGAAACAGATCTTTTCAGCGGAGAACATCATGTGGGACGAACGGCAATTTTCATTTCAAGTAAACTTCGATAATGACCTTCATTATTTGAATATCTTCGTTTTAGATCACCATTCCGAATCGTATTGTCCTCGTTCTTGCTTTGATTTGATACAGAACTGTTTTGTTTTCTCTCTCTCGTGTGAACTTTCTAAGCATTCGTAAATAAATAGATAACATGAAGTAAATCTCGCGAGACAGAATATTGACGTAATTCGAATCGATGGCAATTTCAATTGATTTTTTCATTTATCATTTCGGACAAGTATAACGAAGTCAAAGAAGATTTATTTTTTTTAAGTTCTACTTAAACTTGATTATATCAATATAGAATTATCCGTGTCAATTCTGACAAATGAAATAATTCCGAGCGACAGTTCATTAAGTATAAAATAGTTTTCCTGACATCTAAAGAAACAACATGACGAATTTCTTGATGTCACATTTTATTTTCCATGAACTATATTTATCTTCAATGAACGTTATTACGTATATCATTCTAAAGAACAAACACAATTGCGTAAAATTGTGAATTGAAGAATCACTCATAGTAACAAACTTCGAAATGTATAAGATGGTCAATAGAACAAGGAATTTGTTCATATTCATTGATTACGAAAACAGGATTGTTCATCATAACGATATATCCTTGACTGAGATTTCATTCGTCATTGTTGTTCTTTAATTAGACTAAGATCAAAAAGAAAGTTCTCTCTTCGGTTTTTCTTCACAAATGATCCCATCGTTGATGCTTATTTTATATAACACATTAACATTTATCGTTTTCTTTTCTTCCATTCATTCATTAATTTTATGCTTGTAGAAACATGAATCAAAAAAACCTGATTGAAATGTTAGGTAAGCGGCAGTATTGTTAACCTCGATGATGTAATCTTCTAGGAGTTCTTTTTTTATTATTACATTTGTACAAGTTCTATTTTCTTTTCTTGTTTACAGCAGGTTTCTTTTCTCTCTTCTGTTTTTGCATTGATTGAAGAAGAAAAATGAAAAGCTCGTTCACTTTTTTTTCTTCTTCTCTCTCGTTCCTTTCTTCAACGTACACTGTCCCTTTCTACCATCATTATAGTTCAAGGTCCGTTCAGGGTTACTTGTTCGTAAATGTATATTTGAACAGCAGATTGCATGAGAAAAAAAGCAGAAAAATGTGTATGTAATCGAGGTATGAGTGGCAAATAAAAAAAAAAGAAAAAGAAAAGAATACAGTGTTTTGAGAATAAAAGTAATATCTCATTTAATACAACAACGGCCAGTTCGAACAGCTGTTCAAGGTTATTTGCTGCACAAGTATAGAAAGAAAAACCTTGAGTAATGCTCGATCGGCAAGTTCTCTCTCGGTTTCTTTTTCTCTTTTTCTTTGCCCTGTGTATTCGTTTTCTTGATTGAATCAGAAAGAGAGGACCAGAGAGAGAGAGAGAAAGGGAGAACATTCGATTGCGTCATATACATAGATTTTATCAGCGTTCGCTGCTGATTACATTTGTGTATTTTCGAGAGAGAACGAGAGAAAAGGAAGAAGAAGTAGATAAGAAAGAGCATAGAAGGCAATATTTGTTCTTGAACACACATCATTGCGCTATGATGGAAAAGCAAGAAAAGAAGAAAATACCAGCATTAACTGTGAATAGTAGCAACAGTATCTTCAAACCTTGAGAGCCGCCTTGTTGATATTCCTGGCATATGGAAGGTTGATTGATCATCGTCATATTTTCTGTATGTATATCTGAAGAGAACTCAGCCTTGGAAAGACGATATAAAACAATAAGATTCTTCAAAATTCAAGATATCGCTCTGATCTTGACCAGAAAAAGAGCGGATTTTTCTCCCTCTCTTTCTATCTTTTCCCTTGCACTCTCGTTAAGATAAAGAAATTCAAGGCGACTAACGAAGGTCACATATGTTTTGGATGAGAAAGATAGATAGATTGACTTCGTTTTGATCGTTATTCGTTTTGCGTAAGATGTTTCTTATTATGTGTTAATCCAATATTGATTCAATCTATTGACGTAAAGTATAAAAAATGTGATATTCTTCTTCTCCTCTCATTCTTATTCTACGTAGAACTTTTCAAACACTTTTAGTCTTCTTTCTCCTCTTACTTCATCTGCACACTTTCGCGATGTTTATAGATAAAAACATTGATCGTTAATGAAGAAAATTGATTACTAGGTGATGTGTTGAATGAAGTGTGTTTTGAGTGATAAGAGTCGAGAATTCGAGTTCCGAGTGTTTCTCATCGCCATCAATGTGTTCTTATGTAAGATGAACAAACTATATCCTATCACGTGTCCTTGATCAACTGAACGAGATAGAAAAAGAAGAGTAAGTCTTTAGATCAAGTTCGAGGACTAAAATTCGTATTCCTATCCATAAATAGGTTTGTTTACTACCAGTGAAGCTTACATATGACCTCGAATGTACCAGAATGACGTTGATGAGTTGAGTCACATTTTAAGTTAATATTTTAAATAGATGTAGAAAGAAAAATTCTCGTTCTCATTTCGAGTCATATTTTTGCTCACGTTCGATTCTATGTATGCCGGAATCTAATCTATTATGTAATGATGATATACTGAACGAAGAGGTAGGCGTTGGTGAATTCCTAATCAGTCTTCTTTCTGTTCTTCTCCTTCTTCTTCTTAATGAGAGCAGTGTACGTCGCCTACGCTGATGCAAAGTACTTTTCTTACAAGTATGATGTAAAATCAGGATATTCATCCATCTGTCAGAATGTTCTCAAAGTTTCTCTCGTTTTTTTAAATAACATGAATAAACAAATACTAGATTCATGATTTAAGGATTACAAATGATACTCTATATGTGGCTGTTGTTTTTAAAACACGTTTATAAATAGATGTCTCTATTACAACAGGATCAAAATACCGTTCCACTGAGTTTCTTCTTTTTCTGTTTAAATATAGTTTGTTGACGAAAGATAATCTTTTTCCGTTCTTTTTTACAACTTGTTGATTACATCGTAACAATAGAAACAGTTTGATTTTTTAGTCATTTTTTTAATCATACGCGTACATGGAGATGTATATTGGAGGTGGATGGTTGGAGAGCATACATGTAGAAAAGAAAAAGGCAATGTATGTATTTTACTATAGAAACAAGAAAATAGAAGAGCGTATGTATACCTCATATCGTAATATATTATGTCAATAATAAAAACAGAACGAGCGTTCACATACACGCGCGTCCGCATATCATTGCGTAATATTGACAACCTTGTTCGCTTTTCGCACCCAGCAGCTATTTTTTTCTCCATTACCAGTTTGTATGAGTACGCGCGAGAAAAAAGAAGAAAAAAAAAAGATTTTTATTCTTCTCAAAGAATCTGCTTGCACTCATACGATATATGTATATATATATATATATATGAAGCAAAAAGTACATGCGCCTGGTCGACAAGCGACAACGATAATGTGACAATACTAAGTAAAGAAAAAAAGACCGAGGAGGAAAAAAGAGCCTTGTACTTATGGGTCCTAGGATAGGATGTATGATGTGATGATTTCCCTTCGCTTTTGTGCACACCCTCTATGCCCTTTCGACCAAGCATCGCATATATGTATACATATATTCGAGCAAAATAAATAAACATTAGGCAATTGATGACAAGGTGCGAGTATTGTCCAAAATGATTTCTTCCTTTCCTTTTTTATCATTTAGATAGGATACATATGTGTGTATGTAAATCTCCGCAGCAGATTCGACGGAGAAAATATGTCCGTTGTTACTATTTCGATTTTCTTTCCCGGAGGAATGATGAAAAATGCAGAGATGAAGATTGAATGAAATAAGAAAATAAATGAGTTGCATAAGAGTTTTCATATACATTTGCCGTTATTACTTTTGTTAATTTTAGCAATTGTTTCTTCTTTTTCTTCTTGCTTTTTTTTCCTTTTATTTGTCTAGGTATATTTTTGCAACATTGTTCTCTCAATTCTTTTTTCTTCTTTTTTTTTTTCTTCTTGCTTTTACTTGTTGTAAACTTTTGCGGTCAGGCTTATCGCTATTCTCGTCAAGAAAAAATCTCGTGATGACTTTTGTTGCGTATACACATATATGTAAGAATAGAAGAGAGAGGTCGCGCTTTCCTTTTGTTTTCGGCCGCGCCGTGTAAGCAAAGCGCATAAAAAAATATGAGAAAGAGATGTGTATTGACGTACGCTTGAGCACATNTTTTTTTCTTCTTGCTTTTACTTGTTGTAAACTTTTGCGGTCAGGCTTATCGCTATTCTCGTCAAGAAAAAATCTCGTGATGACTTTTGTTGCGTATACACATATATGTAAGAATAGAAGAGAGAGGTCGCGCTTTCCTTTTGTTTTCGGCCGCGCCGTGTAAGCAAAGCGCATAAAAAAATATGAGAAAGAGATGTGTATTGACGTACGCTTGAGCACATAACATAAAAAAAAACGAGGAGCGTGCTCGTTGGCGGAATGCATCATCGGACGACGCTCTCTGTGATTGTGTTTTTGCTCTCTCGTCGTTTCCATGCATGCAACACGAGAGAAAAAGAAAAAAAAACGAACGCATACGAACGGGCGATAGAAGGTATAAGGGTCAACTTTTTTTCCTCGTTCCCTTTTTCTTCTCTTCTGCCAGCAGTGCAGTTATGGGTGACATTTTTACTATATCCATTTCGAGAGACCTCAGAGAAGTTGAACTCTCTTTGCTATATTATTTCTTATGTAATAGCAATGAGTGTATTTTTCGATCAATACATACATTGATGCATTCGTGCATACACATACACCAGATGGTTCCCATGAGAAAAAAAAATGTTGAATTTCTTTCTTCCATTTTTTCCAGATGCTCTGTAAGTTAACAGTCATTGACGGCCAAATGGTCAGATAGTAAGTAGTATCGACTATGCATCATTCTCGTCATCCAATTGACATTTCACTTGTTGTCGATGACGACAACGATGAAGAGATGTCTAATCATCACTACGTTCCGTCGACTACAGGCGATTATTCATCTTTAATTGTTGACTCACCACCCGACACAATGTGTCATCGACAGGTTTATTCAGATCGATCGCCGTCGCCCACATCTTCAAATCTTCAAGCTCCTCAAGCAACAACCTCCCTTCGTCCCAGTCATAGACGCTTTTCCCAAAGTACCTCACTTCTCGATGCAGCTGGCACCGGTAACAGTGCACACCGTGATCGTGTCCGTTTCAATACGTGGCCACGTCATCGAAAAGAGAAACGTGATATACTTGCTGAATATGATAAACGTTTAGCAAAATCAATTATACAAGAACTTGGTATTGGCATCAACAAGACTTATCGTAATCCATGGGGTAATCTCTCTTATGCTCAATTGATTACACGTGCTATCGATAGTAGTCCATGGAAACGGTTAACATTAAATGAAGTCTATGAATGGATTGTTAAATTTGTACCATATTTCAAAGATAAAATCGATGCGAAAACAAGNCTTGCTGAATATGATAAACGTTTAGCAAAATCAATTATACAAGAACTTGGTATTGGCATCAACAAGACTTATCGTAATCCATGGGGTAATCTCTCTTATGCTCAATTGATTACACGTGCTATCGATAGTAGTCCATGGAAACGGTTAACATTAAATGAAGTCTATGAATGGATTGTTAAATTTGTACCATATTTCAAAGATAAAATCGATGCGAAAACAAGCTGGGGATGGAAGGTAAGGATTCAACGTATAACATCGAAAGAACACAACTTCATAACTTTTCTTTATTATCTTCTTTCATTTAGAATTCAATTCGCCATAATTTATCTTTGCACAATCAATTTATACGTGTACCTGTTATATCATCCTTATCAAAAGGTCCAGTTAAATACGTTTGGACAATAAACCCATCGTTCAAGAATAATTCTCCCTACAAGAAATATAGTTTAAAACGAAAACGGGCAGCGGCGGCTGCTGCAGCAGCTGCAGCTGCGGCTGTTTCAAATCTAAATCCTCCATCAAGCACGTCAACAAATTCTGAACAGATTATTGAATCAAAGTCATCGACACTGTCCAATAATTATCATCGTCATTCAACAAATTCAGCACCGAAAGCAACGCGTGTCAATGAACACGCACATGGCAATGGATCGTCGTCAACACTCAATCAGTTATCTGTTGCTGCTGCAATGATGTCAGCGGGTGTGACAGATCCAGCCGCCTATCGAGCATTTTTGAGCTCTCAAGCAGCAACAGCGGCCATGATCAATAAGCACAAACAACAAACAATACCATCACAATCAAGTACGCAACAGACAACGCCTGTTTCACATCGGCATTCCTCTTTAACATATGCAAATGAGCCGGGCCTTCCAATTCCGAAAAAAGTTGCGCTCACCGCTGACAGATATAAACCACAGCAACAGCAACAGCAACAACAACAACAACAACAACAGCAGCATGCCGAATGGCTTCTATCGTCGTATCGACAGCAGTCACAATCATACAATGGCAATCGACATCATCATCATTCATCCAATTCAAATAAAATGATGATTAATCAACAACAACGCAATGCATATTTACCACCTGCACCTCCACCAATGAATACACGTACTAATTCCGAGTTGAATAATCTTTCACCATCCTTGCAGAGACGTGGTAGTTCACCACCGTCGTATTCGACAGCAGCAGCTGCTGCAGCTGCAGCGCAAAATAAATTATTAGCTCAAACAAAATTCTGGCATGCAGCAGTGCAAGCGGCAGCTCAGGCACAACAACAACAACAGCAACAACAACAACAACAACAATATCATCATCAACAACAAAATCCCACAAATGCAATTAATGAACTTCAGAACTACATCAACCGATCGAATTCGAATAATGGTCATCACAATAAATTACCGCCGTATCTTAATCCCGAAACACTTAAGCTTTTATCAGTGAATAACTCTCATGACGAACAACACCATTTTGCCAATGATCCTCGTTATAAAGTGCCTCGTGCCTCATATCCAAACGGCTCGGTACCATCAGCATATCTTGTAAGACAGAGAATCAATCAAAATAATGGCCCATCAACACTTACTGCACAACAACAACAACAGCAACAACAACAACAACAACAGATTGATTTACTTACAGCAGCTTATCATAATTACCGACGACGTTCGAGCGGATTTTCGTCGACAACAAGTCATGGTGGCCCAAGTGATGACGAACATGATGAATATATGCCACCAAGAAAAGATTCAGTAAGTTCGAAGTATTCGACACTAGGCTCAATGATTTATTATTATTATAACTCACCCTCTGATGTCGAAAGTGCTCGCAATCTGTCGGAAACAATAACTTAAGCCGATTAGTAGATCTATTCTTGTCAACTAATCTTAATCGTAGCTTTTTTTGTTATTACAGATTACGCTGATGAAAGTACCTAATAAGTAAAATCTTTTCTTCGTGTTTTAGTCAACATCGAATGCTTCAAGTGGCTATGAATCGGGCCTGGCGACTAATCGCCAAACATCTCCGATAGCATCATCGATTCGAACAGGTTCAGGTTCATCAATTACGTCTGAAACGTCGTCATCATCCTATCATTACAATTCGAAACACGGTACGAATCATCTAGTACAACGCTTAACAAAAATAACTGCTAACGATAACGATATTGAAATGGACGAGCGGCAAACACTAGCATTGAATTCAGTCGGTGGCTATGTTGATGATCTTATGGAACGTATACGTAAGATGCCACCGAAAAAGCGTTCAAAGTTCTATCAAATGCTCGATGAAGAACGCTTGAAAGATCTCAATAATAATAATCAAGGTGAACATTCGAAACCATCACGAAATATTTGTATTGATGATGACAATGACGATGATGCTGAACCGATGTCAATGAACGTTTCGATACCACTGCCCGTAAATGATATTCACAGCGATGAAGATGAAGATCGAACAATAATTGAAATATCACCCAATGCACAAACAACAAACGATGATGCAGAAGATAAAACAAAACAACCATTTTTTGGATTAAATGAAAAAAGTTATGAAGAACTTCTTTCATTAGGTGTGCCACTAACAGTTCTAAAGGCAATCGCTCTTCAGCATCAACAACAACAATCCCACAATAATAATGCGTCGATAACCAATTTCTTGAACACCAAATGCACTGGTTCGTCGACAAATTCTTCGACAGATAACAAACGTTTATTGAATGCTCGAACTATTCTTCGACGACTTTTACAGCAACAACAACAGCGGCATTCAACCAATGATAAATCTTTACCTGAACCAATGGATTACACAAGTGATGACGAAGGCGGCATCATCGAAGATGACGATGATCACGAAGGGCCACAATCATCATCGACGACACCACGACATCGAAATGGTGTTCGATCCAATAGTCACAATCCAGTTACTGTTATGCTTAATCGAAATGAAATTTCGTCTTTATCACCACCAACATCTACATCGTCATCTCCTGATGAGACTGATGTCAATCATCAATCCAGTCCCAACTCTATCAGTCGTCCATCAAGTACACCTGCTGCTCTTGTTTCATCTGCTTGTTCATTCTAGTGGTAATCACTACCACGATTTGCAGGTTGTGTATTTTATTTCTCAATCGTACTTCAGGGATTTCTGTTTGAATACTACTGCTCATAGTGCAACTATCTATCTATTGTTTATTCTTGATTTGAATTCTTTGGTGTTTTAAACGCATAAAAAAGAAAACGAGCGAAATTTTATCGTCACTCAGTGCTATGCTTTGCTCAGCATGTCTTTGAAAAGACAGAAAAATCGGCCACGTATTTAAGCGAATTGTTCATCTGCTTAGCAGTTTTCTTTTGAATCGATTTTTGTGTGTATGTGTGTATATATAGGATGATCCTCGCAGAGACCTCAAACATATTTGTTGTTGTTGTTGTTGTTTTTCGTTTTCTGTTGAATCTCTTGTCTTAGTGATAAAAAACCTATATGAACGCGCACGAAATGTTCAGGTACGATATTCTCCCCTTTTGCGTTCGACTGGAAGAGAAACCTTCGTTCAGAAGTCGAATACGTACATACTGACTTGCCATAGATTTTCTTTTCTCTAGATCTTTTTGTGCGCATTTTACTTTCTTTTGCCTCGAAGAACCGTTTTGTGTGTTCGTTCGTTTCTTATCAGGGATTTCGATTGTCATACGTTTTCATTTTTTCAGAAAAGCCTATCGACTGTGTTGCGTTTTCTTTTCTTTTTCTTTTGTACAAAGATGTTCATTTCCTTTCTTTCTCGAATAGTCACCTCATTGAGCAGTGCTGTTTAAAACGTTTTCTGTTGTCGTGTCTTCAATTTGCTATGTGTTTGTAATTTTTCTTTACAGAACAGTATCATCACTATGATTCGCTCGATCGGAGCTGCGTTCGACTCGAGCATCTGTTTCGCTTTGACTTTGGAATGTAGCTTTTTCTTTTTTCTCTTCGATTTCGATGTGTTATGTATTGATTTTTTCATTTTTTCGTACGTACGTCTGTCTTCTTTCCAAATTCATCATCGGTATTAATGTAATTGATTATTTGATTTTCCTTTTCTTGTCTTTGTATGTCACGGTGTTGATTATAAACTTTTCCCTTTTTCAATCTTATATGTGTATTGTTTCTCTTGTTTTTTTTCTTTGTCTATGTTTGTGACACTTCTTTTTTTCTTCAAATAATAAGACAGACAAGAGATGGTATTTGTATCAAAAGTTTTCATTGACAGAAAGGGTCATGTCAAGTGTGTAAAATCATCAGTGGAAACTACCTGCGTACACTTATTTTAGAATAATTGCTCGTGACATAACGATCTGTTCTTTGTGGAATGCATGGCAGTGTTCAGGCATAAGAACATTTGATAATGAACCAAATTTACTCAAATGAAATGAGAAACATAGAAAGAAAGAAAACCATTGGTGCTTGAAGTCATTCGTGTATTATTTTTATTCTTGAAAAAAATCTGACAAAAAGGATCAGTGTAAGAACTATTGTTCGATTGTGTCATCTGTTTGATTAGCTTTTAATGCTTCACGCCATTGTTTAGCTAATTCGGGATTTTCTTCTTCCCATTTTTTTGAGGTATTTTGAACAAGCCAATCGCCTTTATTGATCGTCTGACGAAGTTGAGACACAAGATCGTCTAATTCGTTTTCCGTTGTTGTTGTTGGTGCTGGTGCTGGTGCTGGTGCTGTCAGTTGTGTATCGGATGGAATGATATTCGACATGATCTAAAAGAATTAAAAATAGGTTTTGTTGATCACCAGTTAACTGTTGGAATAAAACTTAAAAATATATTGTTGTATATGCTGGATTACATAGACTAGAACTAGATATAGACGCGAAAATAAAATGAGATAATATTAGAGTCTATGGATTAATGGTCGTGCCGAGCAATTTTAGAAATTCTGCGAGCCATTTTGGATGACCGGGCCACGCTGGTGATGTGACTAGATTTCCATCGACGACAACTTCGGTTGGTTCAACTTCGACAAAGGTGGCGCCCGCCAAGGTAAGATCAGGTCCAACCGCTTTGTATCCAGTTACTTTGCGACCGGTGACAACGCCCGCTGCTGCAAGCACTTGGAGACCGTGGCAAATGCTGGCAATTGGTTTTCTGCTACCATCGAATTCGCGAACAAGATCACGAACTCGTTTATCCAACCGTATGTACTCAGGCGCACGTCCGCCAGGTACGACGAGAGCATCGTAATCTTTGGCTTTGACCGAAGAGAATGTTGCTGTTAGGGTGAAATTATGACCGCGTTTTTCTGTATAGGTTTGTTCTTGTTCGAAGTCATGTACAGCTGTTGCCACCGTTTCTTTAGCTCGTTTATCTGGACATACAACATCAACCTGATGACCAATCATAAGTAGAGCTTGATAAGGAACCATAACTTCGTAATCTTCAACAAAATCGCCAACCAGCATCAAAATCTTCTTCGGTGCCATACTGAATCTACAAATACAGAAAACAACTTGTGAATAGTATGCCAGAAATAGTAGCCTGCAAACAAGTGTTCTTTCATCTAGCACAGTGCTTTGCATCTTTCAATCAGACTTGAGTTCTATGACTGAGCAACCGGTATATGTCCATTGATTTCCGAATGAAAACAGTGTAGCGATCGTCAGTGTAGAGATTTAGTAGGATTCGAATGGAAAAGACTGTATTGTTGTTGTTCTTGTTTAATGATGTTAGTTTTACATACGGAATGTCACAACTGTAGAACAATAAAAGAACATGAAAAACCAACAGTAACGATTATACCTATGGACGGACAACATTCGAAAAAAAAAACGAAGAAACAAGAGGCAAAGCGATCTAAGCTTATTGTTCTTTGGCAGCTGATACTTGTTCAGCATTTGATGTTGACGAAACCGGGTCAGCATTTGATTTGTTTGATTCTTGTTTATTTGAAGCACTATCACCGGATTCAGCTGTTGCTTCATCTTCGTCATCCGAATCGGCTTCATCATCGGAACCATCACCCATATCCATGCCCGGCATACCACCCATGCCTGGCATACCGCCCATGCCGCCCATGCCACCCATGCCACCCATGCCTAAAACATGAGTAAAATAAGAAACTCTACTTGGTTGAACACGATGTTTTTACCTCCTGAAAACATATCTTGAAAATTACCACCGAAGCCTGGTTTTTCATCGTCACTTTCGTCTTCATCTTTCCAGTGATCGAAGTCCGTTTGTAACCAATGTAAACGTGCTTTCTCCTTGGTTAAACGTGGCCAAAAGCTAGCTTTGGCATCCTTCTTCTTCAACAACAGACGCCAGAATTTTTGACCAACATTTTCGAATTTACTTGTTTCTGGATCGATTTTTTCGTATAAGTCAATTTTCACGGCATAATTAGTTTTCTCTTTGCTATTTTTCGATCCTGATTGACCTTGAAAGGAGACGGAATCTTCTTCAAATTTAACGTCAACTTTCTCAAGGTCAGGAACAGTGACAGTTAAGAGAACATGTTCACGTTGTTGAGCCCAGCGAACGCTTGGAATTTGAGTTTGTTCAGGCATGATTGGATACTGAGTGATGAAACAACGACCGAGCAGACGTTCTATACTGAAGCACTGAAAGGAAGTAATTGATGGGGGACTGTTTATTTTGTTTTCATTTTTAACTACAGCGATAGTAGTGACCTCATTAGCAATAGAATTATTTCAACATTTCATTAATTTTTCTGAGTTTTATTTGTGAATTTATATCGGAAGCTGAAGTTTTTCACTGAAATGCATCAACTATTGAAAAGTGAGCGTGTCACGCGTATGATTCGTCGAGATATTCGTTTGTTTGCTAATGGTCACTGATACGGCGAGTCTTTTTCGTGCGACGTATCGATCGCCACTGCCGCTGACATGGAACTTTATTTAATTAGAATTGAACTGAACTCATCTTACAAACTCTCACGTTTTTCAGATATCTAATCTACTCAAATCAGCAAACGATATTTTTATCTCATGGCACGAGAAAGTGACCAAGTAAGCCAAGACGATTTCCTGTTTTTGACATTAATTAACATTGCTTTGTATTCAGATTTTGGGTATGTGCGCCAATATGCTTGGTGTAGTTGTCTTCTTATTGGTTGTTGCGTATCATTACGTTCACGCTAGCAATCCACGCAATCAACGACATGCGAATGAATAGATCAATAGCAAGAATGTATAACTTTGAACATTTATTGTTTTACTTAGCCATTTCGTCTCTTTTTGATTGTTATATCAGTTAGTTTTTATGACTATGGGAAGCGTTTTCATTCTATACTTGTTTTGTTTTAAAAGACAGACAACACGATATTCAAAAGAAATAAATTATTTGTTAAAAATACACTCCAAACAGCGCAATTGTTCGCTCGTGATGAATTACTAAAGATGCAAAACGACAATTTTACTAGATCCATATCTTATCGATACTCACACCCTGCACGAAGAAGATGATAAAAAGATATCAGAATCGTATAATGTCAGTAAACAAATGCGAGTATCCCCCGGTTTTTCAATACTCGAATGGACACCCCCTGTACCACGCCCCCCTGCACTACCCCCTAATGAACGCTGCTCTTTCGACCTATAAATACTACCTTGATTCTCATTCGACACAGTATCAATCGTATTACAAATAAAAACAATGCCGTGCCCCTGTGAAGGTGAGTAGCGTCATTTTAAAAGCGAGTCTTTCTCAACAAACGATGATGCTTTTGTTTTGCTAGCTGGAAAATGTGGATGCAAAGAAGATTGCCTGAAATCAGGTCAATGTTCTTGTGATACCAACTGTACACATTGTCACCAATCGAGTGAGTATTTTGGAAGGATTTTCTCCAAATAATCGATCGTTGTTATCGTCAATCGATTTAGGTCAAGGCTGTGGAAAAGAAGGATGCAAATGTGAAGACTGTAAATGTCCACAAGGTAATTGTCCGTGTGGGAAATCCTCGTGAATGTCAGTTTCAATCCTCGAGACAATGTTAAGATAAACTTTCATTTCTTTTTTTTTCATTTGTATTTCACTCCGGTTAAATAAAGTCAAATTCTTGAACACGATTATATTGTCTACTCGATAGGCACTGCTTTACATCACGGATGGAAACGCACGTGTGGCAGTCGTGATAATGTAAGGATATCGTTTATGTCAGTCCGTCTAGAACGTATGTGAACTTTCGTCTTTAGTTGTAAGAACGTATTACCGACAGAACAGACAATGTGATGCACCCCCTGTTTTCTTTTCATATTCTGCGAATCAGCACCCCCGTTTTCTCTGTACGAATAGACAATGTACGGTACGAATATATAAATAGTGCGATATTTAACAGTGCTTTACTAATCGAACTTCTACTGATCAAGTATCACTCCTTCAAAGCTATTACAATGCCGTGCAATTGTCAAGGTAAAAACTCTTGATTTGTCCTTTTTGAAAAATGTATGCATTTCTGCTCTTGTCATTGTTTAGTTGGAAAATGTTCATGCAAGAGCGATTGTACAAAGACAGGCAGCTGTCCATGTGATCCAAACTGCCCATGCAATCAATCTCAAAAGAAAGGTTGCGGTAATGACAAATGCAAATGCACGAACTGTGAATGTCCAACAGGCTCATGCAAATGCTGTCAATGATTCTCGACAAATGCTCGACTTTTAAATGACTTTCTTCCTTTTTTCAAGTTCATATTTCAAAAATTGAAAATAAAAATTCATAAAGAATAATCCATCATCACGAAATCGACGTAGGAACACAGACTATTTTTCATAGTTCCGGTACGGAAAAAAAACAGAGTGTTTCATGACTACTAATCTTCTCTCATTTTCATCATAATCAAGAAAAATTTATTTTCCCTTGAATAGAATCATCGACTGGTGTCTCACTAGATTTCGAGATGTATATTTCTTTCAAACACGCTAGTTTTATTACAAACTAGAAACGCATACGATAACATAGCTGGCTGAAGAGAAGAGAGAATCTTCGTCTCCTAGTTATTCATTACATCGCAACTAGTAGTCTTTCATTTTGTTTCCTACTTCATTTCATCTGAATAACGACAGTCAAAGACATGTGTAAACAACATTGATACAAATCTAAAAGTTTTCTCTCGACAAACAACGTCATTATTTAATAAGATCTGTTGGTGAAGGTTCAAATTGAATTAGAACAGATCACTCTATGAAATTTCCATATAAACAACACTGACAGTTTGTTTTTCGTTGATACATACACGGTCAAGGACATGATCTCTCGTTCTCATACAAATCTCTGTTCGAGTACATGAATAATTCATGTCTTCGTCTTTTAAAAGTCTCTATTTTTAGAAATCGACTCGATTTCAACGCCCTGCATCGATTCTTTTCAAAGTCTACTCAACAAGATTGACATGGAAGGTCACATGCGTTCGACTGAAATCATCCATTGAACATGAAACAGAGCAATTTGCAAATCATTGAAACATATCACAATTACTTTTCATTGAATCCAAAGAAACATATTAGATATCTCGATGGAGACTATCATGCAATCGGAGTGATTATGTCAGACAGATGATGATGATGATTACTATTTATAGTTTGTTTATGAAAATCATCGACTAACAGTTGGTCACAAAAGAATGTAAGATGAGAACAAGAATAATAGTCTGTAGAAACAAAATAATCAATCGTTTGACTGGATGATGCAAGTGATATAGTAGAAGATTTCAAGATCAAACTATTCAATTAAAGAAGATTTCTTTTTTCCTTTCCATGAGATGAGAAACTCATTTGTTAATTGTATCGATGTGAACTGCCGCATTAAGATTATTAACGATTGTCTTTCGATGTTCAATACGCTATTTCCGTCAACAGACATTCCAATTATCAATGATTCTTCACCTGACATACACACACATACACATATACGTGTAGAATGTCTATTTTTGTTTAATTACTAGCTGAAGAGGGAAATTGAAAGGAAAGAAAATGAGCATCAAATAGTGTCGAGCAGGATAATAGGCATTTGTGAGGTATCTGATCAGTTTCTACTTAAATTCTTCATTTTTTTCTCCTTCAGTGGACACTTATCATGTGTAATATGAAGAACTCAAACGAATCAGTTCTTTTTCTATCAAGCACATATATGAACTTACTGAAGCACAATAGATGAAATATTTGTTCCTAAGACAAGAGCAAGCGGTGAATTAAATTACCACACTATGTGTGTGTGTGTGCCTAATCAAACGTGAATCATTACGATGAAGTATTACATAAAGAAAGAGTTCTATTCACTTCAATGATATGTTCTTAGATGATTGAAGAAGAACAGAAGTTAGAGATTTTCTACAAAGACACATGCGCGATACATAGACGAAGACAAGACAATGACCCATTGTCTTCGATCCAAGGTTAGAAAAATACTTCTGTCATTAATGATTGCTAATTTGATAGATTGCGTCAGCTTAAATTCGTCTTCATATGTACTATGTCAATGTCAAACTCCTTTTTCTCTCCTCCAACGGCTCATTTGGAATGAAAGACTTCTTTCTTCACTATTCATTTATTATTCATCGATCAGACCGATGACACATACGTAAACTCAACTGAGAAAACTTGTTTTATTTCATCAGTGTCGATTCGTAATTGATATCTTGAACAAAAATCATCGTTTGTACAGATGGTACTTATTCTTGAAGGAAAGAAAAGAAAGTCAATTCTGATATTGTCTCCGCCCATTTCTTTTTTTGTTTGTCAATCTCTCTCGTTAAGTCCATTTAAGTAGCAGTAGTATGCTTTGGTCCGTCTGTACGCGTTCTCATTAGCTCGTCCCTATAGTCATCACTATTTGCATTAAGTTTCCGTCCTAGTCGCCGCCATCTCCACACATTGAACAAATTGGAATTATATACATCGACACGACACAAGAGAAAGAGAGAGAGAGAGGGGAGAAGCAACTTTGAAAATCAATTACTCATAAAATGCTGATCCAAGTCAAGTCAAACTAAACATCATGTTAAACTGTCCGTGAACGGCGATGTCTTCATGCCAGATACTTATCGTGAAAACAGGCTCATTAATCATTTCATTGAAAACAGAGAACATATCACCTTTTGCTTTTTCTTAATGAAGTCATCGTTTATTTCTGGGAGACTAACGAGCTTTTGAAAACTGGTTTGATGAACAACAGAAAAATTATTAAGCTCTGATGTCGTCATTAAAAAACAGAGAAGAATATGTTTCTTCTTTCTTCTCTTTCGCCTAATAGAGCGAAAGAGAGAAGGGGAGAGGGAGAGAGAGCCAGAAGAAAAGAAAGCAAAAGTTATCCTCTTCCCACTTGAAACAAATCAACTTGATTTCTTTTCTCTTCGTGCAATTCACATATACAAAAGAATAAAAAAAAAAGAGACACAGAGAAAAAGGCGAGAGAAACAGAGAGTCGTTTTGCTGTGCAGAGAAGAACTTCCGTTGTCAAAAAATTCATTTCTATGTCAATCCAAACGCGATAATAATCTATTTCAATCGTATGTTGTCGATTGTTGTACTTGTTCTCCTAATTGACCAATTCCAACCAGCATATCAATTGGAAACAGTTCAAACAGCTCTGTCCAGTACTGTCGAACTGCCATGTTCCAACGCTAATCAGAATATCGATTCAAGAAACTCTGCTAAGGTAACTATGGCATATTCATTTGTTTGACTTGAAAGGAAAAATAGTTTCCCACTGAGAGTATAGAACAATAATGACATCAGAGCTGACGAGTGTGCTTGTATACCAACTCAGTGTGAAAGATATTCTCTTCGTTTAGATCGTCTGGATCCGTGATGATCAAGCTGATATTGTTAGTCTTGATTCGGTAATCACAGTTCGCGATCCTCGTCTAAGTATTATCTCTTCAGACAATAACGATCATCAAGAACGAATCTTACGCCTTGCGAATATCGAAGAACATGATCATGGTCTGTATCGATGTGTACAAGGTGATATTACATTGAACGAAATTCTACTTGATGTGCTTAGTAAGTCTACTGTTTTTCTTTCAAGCAATAACGTATGTTTTCATATGATCATATCACTGTTTTGATCCTCATTTTAACAAAGCAAACAACTATCTGAGGTGTATGTTGACTGACCTTCTCTTTCTCTCATCTTTCGAGTGTTGTTAATACGTATATAAGACGAGAAAGAAGACAAAAACAATCCGTCTTTAGACGTTTACATTTGGATCTGATGCATGTGTATGTATGTGTGTCTGTTTGCATTGTCCCTCCTACTTTCTTTCTTTCTTTCTTCTTTTGTTCAACAGGAGGTCTCTCATCAGACATAGATAAATATGAAAGACGTTGATTTGACATTTTTCAAATGATCTAACACCTTCACCAGCGGTGATGCATAGCTTCCGTTTTCGACCATATTTCTCACCGAAAAAGAAAGAGAAATTCGTACATGAATATTTTCTTTTTTATTATTTCTTACTCTGTTCGATGATCATTGTTCACTTCATTGATTCTATTCTCTCTTCTCTTGTCAATCAGCATGAGTTCACACGCTCATTCCGTGTCAATAAGGGTTACTTACCTCTTGAATATAAAACCAGCTGTTCGATGAATAGATACATACAAGCTAATTGTTTTTCAAGTACGACATACACACCTTCATACAAATAATACTTATTTTCATACAGTGATCAACAATGGTCAGTTTATTTTCTAGTTCCACCCCGAATTATCTCACATACGCCTGAGCATATGCATTTGACAGTTCGTGAAGGTCGTGATGCAGAATTCTCATGTATAGCCACCGGTCATCCCCCACCACTCATTATTTGGCATGTCAATGGTTTATCGAGGCCGGGTGTCGTTACAACGGGTATGTCGAGAAAAAAAAACCGAGAATTGACATCCTGTCACACACATATCTATCTTTCTTCTTTAGTTGAGGGTAAAAATGAAAGCCTTCTTATCTTACGTAATGTGTCACGGTTTGATTCGGGTCGAGTCGATTGTTCAGCAACTAATACATTAAGTACTGTCAATCGACAATTTCTTCTTGATGTTAAATGTAAGTCATAGTTTTCTTATTTTGTCATATCCTGTATATATGGGAGAAAAAATTTAGATAAACCAATGGTTACAGTTCCGTTTCATTTGTCCTATTTCCGTTTGTATGATTCAGCAACAATTACATGTCAAGCTTGTTCAATACCAGCGCCAACAATTTTTGATGTTTTTCGACCGAGAAAAGCTGTACCGATCAAGAAGGGAGTGAAGGAGAAATTCGAAGAATTTCTCAATCAAACTTGTCGACAAGTCACAGTTACGATTCATGTAAGAGCTCGTTTCGTTTTTTCCTTCTCTATCAGACATTTCTCGTGTACAGTTAACTCATTCATCATTATTCGGTCCATATGTTTGTCGAGCAAGAAATTCTCTAGGTGTCAACCATGTTGAATTCATACTGAAAGGTTTGTAAACATTCCATTTCTGGCAAACCTTGATTACCCATCTGCATCGTTTTTAGAATCAACCAAGCAGATAAAACCTGCAACAGAACATCAGCCTTCAGGAATGTCGATGAATTCGTCTACGTCTTCGACCTTTGTTACTGCTAATGAGAATGAAGCGCGTAAGTTTCTTTCCATTTGAATCGGATAAAAGCGAAGAACTTTGTTTCTTTTTAGCCAAAAGTAATATTCTAGCGACGATGTTCACAACTCAATCAATTGCGCGTACAAATCCGTCGTCGAAACTATCATTATCATCAGTGCTCATCCTCATACCCTTGCTTGTTCTCATGATCTAGTCGTAGATGGATGCCTGTTGAAAATGTCTCTTTTCTTTTATTTTTGTCTTGTTTTTCTTTTTCTACAGTGATCAAATAAACGCATAGATTGGTTTTAACACGGTTCTTATTACTACACACGACGTGAAACGCCAGAGCATCAGGCAGAAAACGAGGAACATCTGATTTACAACGCGCGTGCAGTTTAATCCCATAGGGATTGCGCTAAGAGGTTTATTTAGTTATTTTCACACAAAATGTACATCGCTATTTCTTTTCTGGCTTATGTAAATGTTTAGGTTTCATATCGACTAAAGGTAAATGCAAGATTTTATGAAACAATAAAGTGGAGAGATGTTCAAATTGGTCGATATCAAGATTGTTATCGTTGGATGTCGATGTATCTGTGAGAGATTCATGTTTCGAAACAGCCAGTTGTGTTTGATTAAGAATTTTGATGTTTTCTAACATTTTTGTTGAATACTCATCATATTGACTATATTCTTCGTATAGTTGTTTAAGTTTTTGAATTTCGTTCTCCAATTGCACTTTCTCGTTGTTTTGCTTTTCAACAATCAGTTTCAACGCTTCTAGTGTTGCTAACGGGCCGGCGATTTTCTATGAAAACAGAATGATATTCAGAAGAAAGTGGATCAAAAGTCTTACTGTTAAATATTTATTTTTCAATTTCGTCAATTGTTGATCGAGTTCCATGCTCGTCTTTGCACTTGATTTCGCAGCATCGCTGTCATTTTTAATGCGTTTTTTCGATGTTTCATTACTCATTTCCCCGCCGGATAAGTATGTTGAACATACTGCAGGTGTCAGTAAAGAATCATTCGTTGTTGATTGAACCAGTTCATACAGTTCTCGTTCGATTTCTAGTTGAACATAGTGTTCGATCTCATTCCGAACATGAACTTCAAGTTCAGCAATATCGTCAGCGGAGCAGGATGGACCTTGAGTAAGAGTAGCTTCAAGAAGTTGAAGAGTCATGAATATGAACTGAAAGAATGAATGATAAATGAATCGTTGGAAGTGAGAACAAAGACAACTGTACCGAGCGACATCTAGAGAACGATGAGAACAAAAAGAACAAAGAAAGACTGATTTTCGAGAATAAGAATTCAAACTGAAAAAAGAATTTGAGATTTTGAAATCAATTGAAATTTATTGAACTATTGGGACCAATAGAATAACGACGAAGTTTTCGAATGTGATGTGATTGAGTAATCAACATTACATACATTTCCGACTTTTTAGATCACGTATGGAGAAATACCGTGCACCAAATCGTGTCAATCTTCTACGTGCACGTGAATATGGTCTTGAACAATCGTTTATTCACATTGAACAAACACGTCGGCTTGCTGATTTTACTCTATGTAAATATCGTGATTTGACAAGTTATCATCATTCTTCAATATCGACGATGGATCTTGATCAATCTGAATATCGTTAGTGAGTGTCATCTCAAAGTTTGAGAAGCATTGACTAGAACATATCGACTTTAGTCTTTTATCCGGTGGTTCCAATGGACACATATGTTGCCATGATATGTTTCCTTCGAGTCTTGTCGCTACGCATCCTATCGTCTTTCAAATTGATCGAAATACTAATCGAGATCATCACACACATAATATCTGTTCACTTATTTGGTATTCAAATGACAATGGAATGTTCATTACACTTGGTTTGGACAAGAAATTGAAAATATGGGATACTAATCGAGTGAAAGTAAGACGAAGCAGAAAGGATTGTACATAGCAAAGATGAACCTCCTATTTAGCTGGTCGATGATTACGAATTTAATAACTTTGCTTACGCAGCTCAAATACCATCGGTAGCAGATACATCGATCATTGCAGTAGCACATGAAAATGGCGATCTACGTTTGATTGATATTCGAACCGGTTCTAATTCACATATTATCCATTCTCATACGAAAAAAGGTGTCTGTCTAATCAAATGGTTTAATAATAGTCCATACCTATTAGCCAGTGGAGGGTAAATGATAACGCTCTTTTTTGACGTTATATTTTGAAGTTTCCCTCTTCATAGGGTTGATGGCCGAGTATTATTTACTGACATTCGTAGTTCTCGCAATCATTACATGTCACTCGATCGTGATAATATTCTAACCGATAATGATCAAGTCAAACCTCGTGCAACGACAGTATCCTCTGTTGCTCACCATCGCGGTGTCAAATCTCTCGAATTTCTACCAGATAATACGCATTTGCTAACAGTCGGTGCGGATGACTTGATGTATCTATGGAATATCAATAATGGTCAACGCCTACTGGTGAATTACGGCTTGGTACCAACGAATAATATGCGTATGTTGACAATGGCATGTGCACAAATGAAACACGATCAAACTAAAGGTCTTGTTTACGTACCATGTGGTAAATTCATTCGTGTGTACGACATTTTCTCCGGACAACGGTTGTCAACATTGAGTGGGCATCTGATGCCTGTCAGTGCTTGTATATATAATCGTTCATTAGTTGAACTGTACTCTTGTTCGGACGATATACTTGTTTGGGGATCGGTGAAGAAAGAACAAGAAGAATACGAAATCTCCTTGAAAAATCCTGAACGAAGACAGGATACCACACGATCATTAGGACAAGTTTTGAACCGAGATGAATGGAGTGATGATGAAGAAGAGACATAACTGATTTTTCCGATATTTTTTTGTGAGCGTGCATATGCTTTTTTTTATTGGTGAGTTTATAATGTACAGAAATTCAAGTTTCCAAAAAACAAAGACATACGTATTGAAGAATAATTTTCTCTGATCTGACTCTACGATTATCGTTGGATAGGATTCATTCGTCGATATTGGGAGGCAAAGTTAGTTTTTATCCGAAATTGTTCATTCTGTTTGTCCATTCGATCATTTGTCGAAATAATTCGCTGTTGATTCAATACAAAAACGGCTAATTTGAAACAAATCTCTGTTATTCTCTGTATTGTATTATTAAACAAGTAATCAATATCATCTTCGTATCTATCCAAATATATCAGTATAAACTGAGAGAATAGCAATTGTGAAATATTCTTATAAGTTAACCAAAAGATCAGAAATAACTTCAATTCATAGTAAAACGGAACAATTAGCGAAAGCAACTGATCGAATATCAATTCCCATATATGAAACAGATTAATGGAAGTCCAATAGCACAGGAGAGGTTGATATTGATCATGCTGTTGATATTTTAGAGATTTATAAGTTTGATAGGAAGGATAGAGAATGCCAATGAGAATAGATAATAAACGATAGGTAAAAAAGCTAATTATCATGACTTTCAAGCGAAAAAAAAGTGAATAACGATGCGCGTTTTCAATTTGTCAGGTCATGGATATTTCATAGTTCATTTTCAATATTGACCTGTCTTCTACTTGATTACACTTTCCACTCTACAGGCTTGTTTTATTGTTCTACCATTTTGAATAATTTTGGAATCAATCTAATTGAAATGTCATTTACAACAACACTTTATGAAAAGTAATTCGCAAAAGAACAATCCAATGTAGTCTGTTGTCTATTTGCATGTTCTTCTCAACTAAAAAATGGCACGACTAAGAAATCTGATGAACAAAAACTATCGAATGACTTGTTTTCTTTGTCTCAATTAAATGTTTGCTGTTTTTATTCCTCCTTGCCGATCGAATTTCTAACATAACAACATACGAATGATCAACAAATTCGACATTTGTTAATAAATTAGCATGGAAAATGATCGAAAATAGACTTTTTATTCTTTCAATTCAGTAACATTCTCGAATACATTTCAAAACAGAAGGAGAAAAAAAACTGTTAGGCACACTGTTCTTTTTTAAAAACTGTCTGTAACTGTTTGCATAAAAATGAATTTATCACACATTCTTAGGTTTCTGTTTTTTTGTAGAAAGAAAGGAGAGAAAAAGTAATAATCATAATAAATCAACATTCACAACCACTTTTTTTTAGTGTAAATGCACACTTAGACGTTGAAGAAGAAGAAAAAAACCGATCCCGTTACAAGAATAGTTTTAATGTAAATTTGAATATGGCAATTGATTATTTCGGCGTAAATAACTTACAACGAGATAGATCAGTGCACTCAAGCCTGTTGCGAGTATCATTCCACCAACGAACGAGAGACCGTCGAATTTGCGACCTAAAACATCAGAGAAGTTTTACGATTCAAACGAAGAAATATCCGCTTGTCGTACCGGATGGCTTGCTGGTCGTTGTCGTTAGTTTTGTTGTTGTCGAAGTTGTAGTATTCATTGTTGATGTTGTTGTATTGGGAGAGATTGTAGTATAGTTTGTTACCATGCTCGTTTGAACAGTTGGAGCTGCAGTTGAACTGTTCACTTCGGTTTGACCAGTCGTTATTTGGGCAGTTGTAACTAGATAAATGAAAAACACGCTTCAATAGTATTATGTAAAATCATGAATGCGAAAGAATTAGTTGAACAGAAAGCAACCGGAGTCTTTACTTTGTTGTGTTACTGTTGCATTAGTAGAGATGTTAAAGATGGCCACTGGACTGGTTACCATTGTTGGTGAGTAAGTCATATTAGTGTTAGTTGTTACATTGCTGTTCGTTTCGTTAGAAAATGCGCCACAGCATGGTGTAGCTACAGTAAAGAAGAAGCGGCTTTTGTAAAAAAAGGATCAAGCAGAGTAATGGAGAAATACAATGCACAACATCGAAAGCACATAAATCGTCAAACACATTAAATATCTTACTTAGAAGTACGACGAGAAGTAATCCTATTGACATAGATTGTGAAGTATTCATTGCTATACTATTCGAACAGAAATAGTTTTCAATCTGCAAGGAAGAAATGAAAAAGTGGCGATGTTTAATCGTTTCATATGAGATAAGATAGGAGAAGAAATCGATCCTACTCATTTTACATCAAGTTTTACTAATGATAAAAATTTCCATACGACATATTACGAGCAAAATAATAGTTTAAGGAAGTTATGTATGTGCATATATATATATAAAGAGAGGAAAAGAGAGGGGGCATACACCACATATAAGTGACACGACGTATAAACTGTTAATGATGGTTGTAACAGCTTGAGTTGTTTCTGTGTAAAAATAATGGATGAAAGAACGGAAAGAGAAAAAGAATATGCCGATGCAATCTTTGAATATAATTTCAAGAAAGAAAAATATATTCACAAAGAAAAAAATAAAAAATAAAACACTTTCCCATCCCACGCACGTCACAAGCTATGATACTGATGAGGCTTTTTCCCCATTTTGCCATAGATATTCCAGTCACATCTATGAACAAAATGTTGGAATGCAATTGAGTAATGCGCAGAAGTAGATGTGCTCATCATATCTAAGACAGAAATATTTATCCGCAGCATAACTTCATGAGAGAAAAGAGAAGCGCAGGTACTGGATGATAAAGAATGTACTCGAAGTCAGATATTTGTGACATCTATCGAAATGTTCATTGAACTTTTGATCATGAGAAAAAGCGTGAACAAAAATGTTGAAAGGAAAAATTACAAAATCATTCTTCTAATTACTTCAATCTCACGGTTGAAACGAGCAAGGTAATGTTCAATTTGAGCCGTATATATCTATGAATGTCTTCAACAAGTGCACGCATGTGAGCTCAATTTTCTTTTTCTCCACAGTCGTTTTACCTTCGTTCTTGTTGCTCGTTACGCTTCGAAGATTTCTTCTAGTTATCAACGATAACTTCTTTTTCGTTTCTCTTTTTATTCTCGTGGTCACGACAGTTCGCACTACACAACAATTTAGCCTTGAAACTAATCTACTACATTCTTTCACTGTGTACAATCATCATGACAGCACGTAGTTCATCATCATCGTCATCTTCTTCAGAAACGGAAATAACCTCCGAACGTATTCGTGCTACGAGTGAAACATCAGGCGATATCACTCGAACAGAATCACATTTACGACAAGATTCACCAACGAACACTATAGATGGAACTTCCATTGCGGATACAACAACCGTACGAAGTGCATCACCAACACAAAGTCATCTCTCCCAAGCACGCACGCATACAACGTTCGATTCCACCAGTGTCGCGACTGGTTTCTCCAAAGGAACGGTGAGTAGCCAACCACAACTAGCTGGTGGTATTCCCATCATTCGGCCACCTGGTCTGCAACAGCAGCAACAAGGTGGGACAGGCATTGGTGTCTTCGGGCCACAACGACCAACGGGCTATCCGACTCAACCACCATCCAGTGTGGGAAGCATCAGTCAACAGCCAATTCAGATCGATGTTGCAGCCGCACAACAACAATATCAACAACGCGGTATGCAACCAGAAATAAGCCCTTATAGTAAAACTACGTGCTTGTATAGATCATTTTCAATGAAGCATCTGTATTTTAGGTGGATCAACGACGTCATCCAGTGCGGGCTCATTATCCGTTTCAGCTGCAACATCATCGAACCGTCCACCACAATTTGACGCTACCAAAGCTGTTTTCAACCAAGTCGATACTAATCAAAATGGGTCACTCAGTCGAGATGAATTTAATACATGGGCTCAACAGGGCGTGACTGGCGCAAGTGGTGGTCAGTATCAACAGCAACAGCAGCAGCAACAACAACAACAACAACAAACACAGTAAGGAATTCATAATTTTACGCAAAAATTCCCATCAATTTTTGTTTTTTATTTCAAAGATTCCCTAATCAGATTCCTGCATCCCAAGTTTACAATGAATTACTCGGCCCAGATGCATTCAAAGATGTTATTCTCGATATTGACTACGGTGCCATGGCCGGATTCAATGTTGCCTTTCAATCAGGTGGTGATTTCAATAATGGACAACTACCACCTGGTATCAATGTTCGCCCAGCTTATACCACTGTCGACTCGCTCAACTATCAACAACATATGTTTAATACTGCTCGAACTATAAATGCAGGAAATCAAAATGATAGTTTCGATTTTAATGCGGCTGCAAGTGGTTCATATGCAACTGGAGGTGCGGACGGACAACAATTCGATGTTGCTCGAGCTATATTTAATCAAGCCGATGCTAATCAAGATGGTGCCATCAGTCGAGATGAATTTCGTCAATGGGCTCAAGGTGGTAATCAACAAAACTATGGCGGACAACAATCATACTCTGCAGCCGCTAGCAACTATCAAGCTAGTTATGGAAATCATGCTGGTGGCGTTCAAAACAGTGTATATCAAGCAGCTCTATTCGATGGTGCTAATCCAGCTGTAGCAAATATTCTTCAACAAAGTGGACTCGGACAAGTTGTACCAAATTAATAATCAAGTGTATAAAGATAAGAAAAGAATATTCACACTCTTTTTTTCTGTTTATGTCATCCGTCCTAGGCTAGTTCTCTTTACATTCATCTTATTATTTATTCGATACGTTTTTTCTTTCTTCCTTCTTGCTTTCGTTTTGGATGATAGATTTCATTTTCTGTTAGAAGATCTTTTGCTAGCCGTGAGAATAAAACAGCACAATCGATTTATAACATTTGGGGAGGAAAAGTCATGCACACGATACACGTACACATGTGCACGTTTAAAACTTAGTAGGTTTTAGATAAATTGCTTTGAAGTTTTATTATTGACGAAATCATCTTTTTAAATAAATCGGTCGCAAACAAAACAACAGCATTTACCTTTCTTTCTATTCAATTTTATTTCGTTTAAGAAAAGGAAAACATATATGCAACGAAATTATACATTGATTGAGTCCATCTTTACTCTCGATCTACCCAGGCAGGTACAACAGATATATTTAGGAATGGAACAGTTCGGATCGGTTTTGCTGATTTCGTTGTTAAACTTTCAATCGTT
Source organism: Adineta ricciae (assembly GCA_905250025.1). Taxonomy (NCBI): domain Eukaryota; kingdom Metazoa; phylum Rotifera; class Eurotatoria; order Adinetida; family Adinetidae; genus Adineta; species Adineta ricciae. Next base: position 56,576 of record CAJNOJ010000330.1, on the reverse strand, counting down.
GGAATCGGTGGAGTATCCTCGTCGTATGTACCATCGAAGTCAAAATTTGTACGTTGAGTTACCATTGATTGAGGACGAGGAGGTAATGGAGATATGATGGACTGATTTTGTTTTCGAGTCCATAATGAACTGCGTCGCTGTTGTCTCTGATCAGCAATCAATGTACCTGCTGATGTGTTCAATAGATTGTCATTTGTTGTATTGAGAACATTACCGGTTTTGATTGGTGGTAAAAGCTTCGCGCGTTTCGATGGTGCTGTCGGAATTGATGTAATACTTATGTCGAATGTATTTGCATCGAGAGCAGTTGGAGACATTGGCGGAGATTTGATTGGCAACGCCGATATTGGAATTCCCTTGATACCATTTGCGGTATTCGTAGCAACGTCGATTACCGATGGAAGAGGTAGAATACCGGTCTGATGCACATCATTATTCGATTGCTGTTGAAAATGTTGAGTTGAAAGTAGATGGCCGTTGGGTGGTTTCGATCGATCGGGATGCAAATCTGTTTGACTGCCATCGTTGTTGGATACTAAATAGAGAAGTTCTGTTTATACTATTAATTGTAAATAACCATCTATCAAGATCGAATCATTCTGTCAGTGTCGGTCTCAATATAAAACCTTGATGTCAATCATCGAATAGAGATAAGTTATATATTGATTAGCTACGGTAGAAATCAATTAAAATGTATATCGAGACCTCGAATATCGATCGTGTCTCCAATCTTGATGAATAACTACTTACACAGTCAGTACATGTAAACCTAAAGATTCAAAATTCGTTTTACTTACATTTGCCATTGTCTTCCAGTGGCTTGGAATTCGTAGGTAAACCAGTGCCACCAGCATCACTCTAACAAATCAGATGAAATATTGTAGATTACATTATGATTATCATACCGATCGCTGTGTGCCGTTGGCTTGATGATTAGATCGATTCGCTAGTATTGACATTGAAGCATGTTGTGATTTCGTATGAGGTAATTTTGTGTTATTTCCCGATGAAATCATACTGGTTCGAGTCATAAATTCATAAATACCATTTGCATTTGTTCGAGTATGAGTTAATTTTTTCGAATGATACTTTTGTGGACAAAGTCGATGTCGGCATAGATAGCATACGGCGATGATAGCAGCAAGGAGGACAACTATGCCGAGAATAACACCTAAAATGATATACCAAGCGACGGATGTTGACGAACTGTCCGAATGATTGACCTACGCATTCAGTTTTAAAGGAGAACACAAAATCAATCGGTCGAATACTTACTATTGACCCAGTATTGGCAGTTGTCGACGTTGGCCAATACGTCGGTGGTGTAATTGTTACATACGAGCCGTTGGGAGCAAACGAACAGAATATATTCGAAATATTTGGCAAAACATAATTTGCACAGTTATTTTGACTCAAGTCAACCGATATATACTTTTGTCCATTCGGTTCCGAGCATACTGCTTGTGTCAATAAGGCAGATCCATTGTAAATGTTCGGAAAATCTTCGATATTTTCATTGATGTAGGAGATTAGATTGTACGATTGACAATCGCAGACCAAGGGATTTTGTGTTAGTAAAACATTCGATATACCGACAACGAAGAAAGCGGTACTCAATGGATCGAGCGTCGAACATGCACCGTACTGTTCAAGTAAAAGATCGGACAGATGCGTTATGTGATTGTCATTCAAATAGAAATAGCGTGGATCGGGGGTTTCAGTTAACTGTTCAACAGAAATTGGAATCGAATTTGTGAAATTCTGAATGATATTATGACTTAAATCGATTGTCATTGCCTTTCCTAAGCAAAGAGAACCGGTTTTGATGACAAGAAAAACGATAATTTACTTGTTTTAACAAATATGGGCCAAAAATCAACACTAGTTAACCGATTGTGACTGACGTTCAATAATACAAATGTTGAAGGAAAACGAACGTATGTCGATGCATCGATAGTCGGCATAGTTCCAAGAGAATTGTATGAAAGATCAATAGATTGCAACACTTTTGTTGTTTTCAGAAGACTTAAATCAATACTTTCAATACTATTCGACGAAACATCCAATTGAGTCAATTTTGAACTCAAACAATTCAATTCCGATGTATCCAATGTGCCATTGATACTATTCGACGATAGATCAAGTACAATTAAATTTGTGTACGAACATATATCGGTTGGTAATCGTATGAGTGGACCGGTTGTGTTGCCTGTCGATGTAATAACACGTAGTTGAGTTATTGTACTTTGCAAACTATTCTGTATGAGTGTTGGTAATTGCGTTAGGAATGGTGTCGAGTTGCAACTAATAATCAACTCGGTATTATTCGTCAGTGTACAATTGCAAGATGTATTCGGACATACATTCGATAGCACAGATTCAAAACATAAGATCTAGTGAAGATCCGATGATTAATTAACTTTGATTTGTTATTAAATGAAATACTTACGATGAAAACAAGATTGAAATTAAGAAGATACTTTCTTTGTTGCATTGTGAAGAGAACTACATATACATTCGATTTATTTGTTTCGTTTGCTCTATGCTATCGATTATTGATGCAACTATAGATTCAATAACAAAAAAAGCTTTTGTTTCGCGTTGCGATGAAGCCAACTAAAACAAGATTCGAACCAAAAAATAATTTGATTTTACTGTTTACCAGATTAAAAAAGTTCTTTTCTTCATTCTGTCGTTAAATCGCAGATGACTGCAAGCTCCCCCCCCCCCCCCCCCCCCCCCCCCCCCGCCCCCCCCGCTCGCGACCCCCCGC
>CAJNOJ010000330.1:0-53793 GCA_905250025.1 Adineta ricciae | reverse complement strand
ATAAAAAAATTCTTTCTTTCTTTCGTCCGTGAAATCCGAAGGGCATGCAAGCCCCCCCCCCCCCCCCCCGCTATGGCACATGATCAATGTCAAAATGTTAGACTCATCAATGAGTATGACTGTGTCAGCGAAATTTTATTAAAAACGAAGTCGTTCATGAGCATGACTTGTTATATGTACAGTCCGTCAAAGCATTTTTGTCTAAACTGATCATTCGCCGCATGGTTATGGTAACCGTACTTCGACGTTGCCGTTTAAGAAGAACGAACATATAGATTTTCTTTCGTAAACTTGGTAATGAAGATAAAGTCACGAAAGGTAAAAGAAACATGACCCAATAAGTGAGAAAAAACGTTATCTGTTGAGCTTGAACGCCAATGTCAGCAGGTAAACCGCACAGATGTGCGACTGATAGAATCATAATGGGGAAATTCAATAGTAGATAAAGTGCAGAAATCGATAATAGTTGAATAATCATTTTTCGGTACTGTTTCCAATGAAACATTCGATGACGTCGATGTTTATGACGTATTACACGAATTAGCAGCGTCAAACTAAAAACTGCGACGATGATCGTTGTTAAACATCCGTGCACACCCATTTCCCATAAACCTAGCAGGGGATGGAAGAGATGGCATGGTGAAGCAGCACACACAGGTAACGTATAAGTGTAATTGTGTTGACATGGAGGAAAAAATATAACAAAAGTATAATAAATCGTTGAATATAATGAGAGCAGACATAGAGGAAGATAATGAACAAAGAATCGCTTATTTCGTGTTGAAATCCATCGATCGTGAAAGACGAGAATGTGTCGTTCAATAGATGTCCAACTAAGAATCAGCGCAGCTGTGTTATAGAACCCCAAATCGACCAACCACCATAGGAGACAACGAATGGGTAGTTTTGGTCGAACTGAACCTTGTAGAATGAAATCTAGGTACCATGGAATATCAGTTAATTGAAAGCAAAGTGCGATGATCAGTAAAAGTATAACAGTGTGATTATGAAGAGCATAACGCGAGTGTTTATTGAATAGTAAATGGTAAAGGACAAATAGTGAGCAGATGATTGATGGAATATCGAAGATTAACAAAAGCCAAAAGCGAAGCGAACGTGGCCAGGAAATTTCCGAGTTTTCGAAGGCAACGATATGAGTGTGATTCGTCATGTTAGTTTTACTCAGAAGAATATCTCACTATGCAAGGAAAAGACATCAACATCTTGTCAAACAAAGTAACATGAGAGAATAATAAACAACTTAATGACTAAACATCGCTATTCACCATGTCACGCATCTTATATTCTTATTCGTTATTCTTGCATGTCAGCGCCAATGTTGTTTCATTGAAAACTACATATTTTATTACATGTAAAAGACAATACGCCTATTGGAATACGAGTTATTTTTATTAGAGAGATTATTACGTGAAGGGCAATTCAGATGAACACTATATGTTTTGTACTGGCTGGATTCGAATGAACTTTTGCGTGTGAGATTTACCAAATAAACTACATGAAGATATTTATTCTGTTGTGTTTCAGACATTCACAATACAAAATAAGGTAATAACAACAACAATGAAAAGACAGTGATTAATTATGAACACAAAGAAAGAGAGAAAGAAAGGAAGAAGACTTCAATAATTACCAAAAATTTGGATCATCGATAATGCCAAGTTTATTTCCTAATCGTCGAAATTTCGCTCGAACTTCTTCTTGCATGAGATTAAAACACATGGCCATTAAAGATAAACCAAACAGAACGTAGAGAGCACAGATAACTAGTTTACCTTCGACCTGTGTGGATGTTATCGATTTACCTGGCACTAAATCGCCTAAACAAACAAGCGAGAATGTCAAACTTGCTTTTCCTAATGTCATTCAACGAACCTAAGCCAATTGTAGCTAATGTGACAAAACAAAAATAAGCACCATCTAAAAATCTCCATCCTTCCCATTCACTAAAGAGTATAGCTCCGAGAATTAAATATGACGATAGTAGGGAGAGTGTAACACTAATTGGTATAGTAGTTTTCCGATAATCCATATTGAAATTATCAACGAATTCCACCACATTGGTCGATGGTGGCGTTTCAGTAGCATTCGTGGATAAACCTGGAAGAGATTCGGATGTTGCTGACGTTGAAGGTGGATTGTGTGATAATTCCACGGATTGTAAAGCTCGAAGATTACGACGTTTTTTCACCATATTACAATACGAACAACAAACATGGCAATAAATAAAGCGAAATGCATCCGCCATGGTCGAACCGATATTAGCTAAGCATAATAACATGAGAGGAATACCGAATATTGCATAGATCATAGTCACGATTTTGCCATAAGACGTTTTACTAAAAATAAAAAAAGAAAATCTGTTATTTGATTGAGTGATCTACATATGTGGAGAATCGATGGAAATATTGTTGTAACCAAGAGTATTTTGCTCAAGGTTGGTGTAATATAAACAATGATCACGAAGGCCGATGGTTGAGATTTTCTAGATATTGTTTGCTCTTCAACGATCAAGGTACAAGTCTTGTTGTTTATTTATAAACGACTTATACTGGTCTATTCGGTTACGATCGAATACTTCGCTTTTGAATATCATTTTCATAACACATGCTGGTCTTGAATGAAATCATAAACTATCTTTTGATATTGACAAGAATGGTTATCTATCCTTATGATTAAGAAACTATCAAGACTCATCGTCGACACTGTACAGTCTAAAATTTCTTCTGCTTACCAAGTGATATGTCCATAGCCTAGAATAATAGACAAGATAAAGAGTATTTTTCGAAATGAACAATTTCGAATAGATACTGACCGATAGTTGTGATGACAGTAATAGCATAAAGAATGGCACCGGCAAAATTCCACTGTTTGGCACTATTTCCATCGTCATCCACTCGTTCGCCTTGATATCCTCGTTTCGTTTGTCGAACAAGTTCTTGTTGATAGTCTTCTAGAATTCGTCGTGCCATCGATGTCCAATTAGCTTGATAGAGAACTTTCGCATGTTCGCTGGTATTGAACAGTTTCTCGACAGTAATGTGTAAACGTCGTTGAACAACTTCGGTCACTGCACCTTCATGTGGACCTTCGAGAAATTGAAAGACGACTCCTCCGCCAAATGCGTATGCCACAACAAGTAAACAAAGGCCAACACGTGAGAAGATAAAGGTTGTCAAAGATTTACAACAGTTTTTACACTTTGCCATACGTTGAGATTGAAGACTAGCGTTCGTTGGTTGTTGGTCCGCACCTGGCTTATGCTGCTGATGAAGCAGCTCATTTCGTCGTTGATTCCTGACCAAATGAAAATAGAACATGACGAATAAGTTCACTGTGCAACAATCGATTTAGTTCTCGAAAGGATAATAATGACGCGTCGATATGTTTCTCCTCAGTAGAAATGCATCTCTTGCTCACAAATCACTCGATGAAATCTATTTTCACATACGTATGTCATTAATCTTCTCATCGGCATTAGATGAGATGTTTTACATATGTTTTAGAACAATAAATGATCTGATTTTCTTTATCAATCTTTCTTTTTTTTTACCAAACATACTCACAAGATATATTCATTGGTTATCGGAATCCAAACATTATCATAGATACCAGGAATATGGAAGGTAAGATCGTTTTCGTCCTCAAAAACCAACGATTGATAACAATGTTCAAGTTTGTCCTCAGCAAACTGAACATGCTTTCCATTCTTTTTACTTTTGATTTCGGACATCGTCAACGGAGAAAATGCGAGGAAAGCAAACATTCGCGAGGCGTTGTTTCCTAATCAAAACCTAATTTTCTATTTGTATTGATTATTCAATACATATTAGCACATAAGTCTTTGTTTGTTTCCTCGGGTTATGAATTTCACGTAATCGGTCAGAGAAGGAAAAGAGATAAACGACCTTAAATAGATCATCAACATCAATTTCTAATGTCGATGATCAGTACTAAATAATGAAAAACATCTACCTTGGATGATTCCGTCGGTTTCATTTCGTCGATTTCAATAGGGAATTCTACTTATTCGAATACACTTGTTTCTGATCAGAAAATAATGACATAGGCATTTATCTATCACTAAGTATATATACATATATTAGATATTCTGTTTCTTTTTTCCTTTTTTTGTTGCTTGGGCATTCAATGAGCCGTTTCTTGTAATGCCATTCCACTTGATCGACTGGCATGCATAGGAAATCATTGGTTTACTCAAGAGAATGTACAGCGATTAATAAGCCTCATCAGAAAGAGACAGATAGGCAAGATCAGCTTAAAATTTCTCCTGAGACATAAGAAAATGCTTGAATAAATATAGCAATTCGCTCAGATCAAGAATGTGATTAACTGCGTAGAGAAACAAATGAAAAACACTCGTTTTTTATTAACATATTCCTTTCGAATTACAACAGCTCGGATATGGACAATCGAATCGGCTAAATGTATAGTTTCAGCGTCAATTTGTCGTTTTGTTTTCACATGAGAGAAGAGAACTGATTGTTAGGAAAGATAAGTCGACATTCGAAAAGAATGTCATATACAATTTGTTTTCTCAACTAATCGATATATACACTTCAGTACCACTCTTTTTCAAAGACAATATAAACTACTACTAATGTCACTGTCTTCTAGCATAGATCTGATAAGAAATAAATTCTTCGATGTCGAATTAATGAGAGAGATTTTTCCCCTCGAAATGTTACATTTTCCTTTACTTGCAAGAGCGTTGGAATGTAATCAGAAATTATCGCATAATCGAAAAACATTGCGAACTACAGTGACCTTTTGGAGCTGACGACATCCTTGACTTAATTCGAGAAATGTTTCTGACTCTATATGAAATTTCTTTTTTTGCGCCAATCGAAAGAGAAATATTCGGTGCACATTCGACTTACCTCACTGTGACACGCTGACGAACGACGTCAACTATCTCGTTAAAACTTCGATAATAAAGAAGAGACATCTGATAAGAATATATAGGATATAATTAACTAATCAAATCTTGAGAAAATACACCAAGCAAAGTATACAATCAGGTTGTTCGTCGAAATTCCAACCAGATTTATTCGTTTTGTTTCAACAAAAAATCTGTTTCCAATTGAATGTCTTCGGGGAAGAAACTCTTATTTATAACATAAGTGTTTGCTGATCTAATACACAGACTCTGAACTATCATAGATATATCCATATGTGTGTCTGTATAAGTTGGCTATGATATCCTACGGTAGACCAGAACAATAGGGAAAAAGACAGAGAGACATGAAAGAAGAGAGAGCTCGACATTTAGGCAACTGTTGAGTACAAGCTTGAGTATTATTATCGATATATAGAAGTGTAGCATGTAGACAGTTAGCAATTAACAAATGTGATTTATGCGCTGCTGAAAATGCGCTGATCACCAGGAGTAAGAAAAACAATTTTTACCTTGTAGATTGATGTAACAAGTTAGAAAGACCATACATTAGTCGACAAGATGATCGATAATATGACTTGAACTTATGATTAAACACTTGATTATGATCGGAGATGCAAAACTGTATTCGTATTCATTCGGGAAAAGAGAAACTTCCTCGGACAAGTAATTCAATTTAACTGTTAGTTTCTTTTTTCGAGCAGGAGAGAGAGAGAGCGACTCATTATTTCTCATCGGTTCCTTTTTCATTTTCGTATCATTTTACTTAAATAAACAAACAGCAAGTATATGAGTTTGTTTTCATTTGCATTGAAAGTTGATTAAACAGACTTCCAGATTCTAACTGAGATAGCAAGATCCAAGAGATCTTTCACAGACACAAAAAAGAAATGGATGCAGATGAAACCAGAGCAAGAATGTTCTCTTTATTAGTATTAGCACACGTTAGAGATAATTATCTTTGTGTCCTTCGAAGCTGTCATTGTTGAATATTAGTATTATTGATGAAGTACATCATGCTTTTTTTATGTCCATAAGTTTCGATTCCGACTTTCATATAGAGAGGGAGCGAAGGTGTGTGAGTATGACGTGAGGTCATAGATGACAAGAATTTCTTTACTGACAATTATCAATATTAGAGTACTGTTGGATCATGTGTTGCTTGCTTTCCTGTAACAAGTTATTCTCGTTAGAAATTATGAGATAGAGTTCGGTCGTCGAGAATCTTTGAAAGATGCCGACTTATTTCCTGTTGTAGATTGTGAAAACAATAAGTTTGTTAGAAAAATGGTCTTAGTTATTCTTTTGATGGAATAGGAAAAACAATGAGTGACATATTTTCTATAGTGAATCTGATTGGTATTTGCGTATGATCCAATAAAAATTCATTATGACTTTCTTTCCTCATTTGTAGGTAATATGTAATTTAATATATACATTCCTGTGAATTTCCAGCCGAAATTATCATCATGACGTTCCGTTTGGACCGTGAAAAGTCGAAGATGCAAGAGAAATATCAAATCATACTTGCACATATGCTCAGAGAGGAAGATAACAAGTACTGTGTTGACTGTGACACAAAAAGTAATATACCTACAGACTTTCGTAATTTTAATGTCCTACGGTTCGTTTAAGGTCCAAGATGGGCTAGTTGGAATATTGGTGTGTTTATTTGTATTCGATGCGCGGGATTTCATCGGAATTTAGGCGTGCATATATCAAAAGTAAAATCAGTCAATTTAGACTCGTGGACCAGTGAACAGATCGCAGTATGAAAAATTTCTCGTGAAGAAAATGTAATACTTCTTTTTTCTATTATAGTCAATGCAAGTCATGGGTAATAGCCGGGCGCGTGCTGTTTATGAAGCGAATTTACCCGATGGATTTCGTCGACCACAATCGGATTCGTGTGTGATGAATACTTGATGAAGAGAAGTGAATATCTAACTTTTTGTTTTAAGAACATTGGAAACGTTCATACGATCGAAATACGAAAAACGTAAATGGATTGCCAAAGAATGGATTCCACCGGAAATCACGGTGCCTAGTTGTGCTGTTGTCGTTTTGTGATTGTTGTCAATCGACTTTGTATTTGGTCTGTTTAATTTGGGAACATTTTCTAGTTGATCGAATCTGAAACAAGCCAACAAAGAGTCGAAACAATCTCGGAACCGGCACCGGTTAGTCAATTTGACATATGAAGCTACTTGAAAGATTACTATTTTAGAAAGAGAAATTGACAAGAAAAACTGAACCATGTACGATGCCAAATGTTAGCAATAATCCTATACGGCAGTCCGAACAGTCGTCAACGCCTTCTTTCGCGCAAACTCCAACTATCGAAAACAAAACTGAAGATTTGTTAAATTTAGGTGTGAACGAATAATATTTCAATATCAGGCTATTCTCTATGGATTCTTCCTTCATTCAGATGAACCATCGGTGATTTCGGTAAGCAGTACAATTGCATCTGGTTTATTAGATCCACTACAACAACTATTCATCTCAACCTCCGAAAATAAGAACGAAGTTCACGCACAGAACCATAGTATTGATAAAGATTTAGAAAGCGCATTTGCTCCTTTGAATGATTGCGTTGTAACAAATGATGGAGTAATGAGTAATGAGAAAATCATGGCACTCTTCAACAAATCTCAGTCAACTATTATAATACCACCATCAACGAATCAACATCCAACTGGTATGATACTCTTCCATACATTTGTAGCTGAAGGCTGAGAGAGAGAGAATAAATTATTCCGCTATACGCTGTTTTTACTTTAGTTTCATCTTCAATTTTTGCTTACCCAACACCCACACAACATTCCCAATTCATTCCACCGCAAAAATCCGTTTCTATTACTGCCAATCTGTACCAACACGCTGGTCATATCGGACCACCGGTTCATGTAAATTGATGATTTGTATCTTCACACCACGATAATTTCTATATTCTCTTTCAGCAACGATTTCCGCTACATATAGACATTAATCACCAGAATCCATCGAGTATGCATGCATCAACATTCGCAAGCAATCAAGTAACTCCGATTTTTTCTGCAGATGCAGCATTCTCATTTTTCTCGATTCTAGTTGATGGCATTCACGAATACAAAAGCAAACTCATCAATGTCCAACATACCGATACGTCCTATAACAGAATACATGTCTGCAGCTTCGGATTCTCTCTGGCAATAAAACTGTTTTTGGAATCATATAGAAAATTGTTAGCTGTTGTTGTTATTGTTGTATCTCAATGTTGTTTTCGTAATGCAAACAAAGACTGTCAAGTCATGATTTTGTTTCCTATCTGGTAGCATTAGAATATGAATGTACCATTGGCCAGTTGATGAATAAAAGTCACATAAGGCAAAACAAGTCGTTCGAAGCACCTTTAGGCATGTAGATGGCTCATAAGTGATAATTGGATTTACACGTATCTTCGGCTATGTTAATTGTAAACTCCTGTTGTTCTAGATAATGTTTCGTAAAGATTTTAAATCGAAAGGAAATACTCAAGTAAAATCATCAGATCGAAAAAAGCTTCGACAACAATTTCAGCAAACTTTCCCGTCAATTCCTGATGATATTCTTTCACTGATTATTCCGTTGGGCAAAGGTGAAGATTTTACATCGTGTAAACTACTATTGAGCACTGGCGATGACATTTTTGTCTATTCGACAAATAAGACACCTTGGTTCTTTGTAGTCGAAGACATTGAAAATAAAAAAGAACGCATTCTTCCTACTGTTTACCTCCTATGGAAATATCCGGATTTGTTATCATTAAAATTCCATACACACAAACATGTTTTTAGTAAATTAATGAACGGTGCTGATCTTATGTTGCCCGGATTGATTTTACCACCTGGTGGTATAACATTATACACATTTCGACACATTAAACGAGATGATCTATGTGCGATTTGTTTGGACGATAATCGATATCCGATCGGTATTGGCCAAACAACAATGGATGGAGAAGACATGTACATGAGTGGTATGAAAGGACGTGGTATTGCGCTGATACATCTCTATCAAGATGCTCTATGGAACTTTGGACCACGTAGTGAGGTGCCTTATGAAAAGGAATCGAGAATCCTGTTCGTAACTGATCAAGAAGCAGTGGAGACGATTACAGACGAACAAACAGCAGCAGCTGCTGCTACTACTACAACCATTGCTGAAGCATCTGCTGACATTGGTGCTTTGAATATAAACGACGAAGCCACAACAGGTTTGCTGATAACAACGCTTTGTCCGACAGTATAAATAACAAATTTTTTTAAATATATTTTAGCATCAATACCCGAAGAATGTTGTGATCATCCGGAATCTATGGATGAAATCCTTGATGCCATTTTCTTTTACTTATGTCAACGTAAGGCGAAATCCTACGAATTACCTCTCTTAGCCTCACATTTCTACACTGTCATGCAAGATTGTGTTCCCGGCTTAACACTTGATTTAAAATTAAGCTCGCACAAGAAGTTCGGCAAGTTTCTTCAACATCAACAACAGATTCATAATCTAATATCGCTCGAAGAAACTAAACCCGGTGTACTTGCAATCATATCATTTAATCTAACTAAAAATGAACAATTAGATCATTTTCGTACACCTGCATGGCTAAAAGCATATCTAGCGAAAGCCTCCAATGCTACTGCAGCAGCAACGGAAGCCGAACATCCGATTGTTAAATATACATTTCCAACAGTCACTGAGTTATGGAAAAGCAATTCTCGTGTTAATGAATTGTTAGGCTGTTCGACATCAACACATTATCTTCGATCTGATGAGATTCGTCAAGCTGCTCGATCATACGTCATACGAAATAGTCTAAATGAAGACAAACAAGTCAAATTAGATGCTGTTCTTGCTCGAATTTTCAAAAAACTCGATCCGTCAACTAAACTAATCGGATGGAATGAATTGAATACAGCTGTTTTCGACGCCATGACACCTTGTACGGAATTATTATTCAGTCATCTCGAACAGCCGATACGTATGAATGGCCATATTCAACCGATTGAACTCGAATGTATCGATCGAAATCGTAAACGGCAAACTTTTATTCGTCATTTGGATGTTTATCAAATAGATTTGAATGAGTTATGCAAACGAATTAGACAAGGTGCATCTGTTAGTGCTGTGATCAACGAAGCAGATGAAAGTAAACGCACGGGCCGTGTGGTGATGGCACAAGGCAATCAAATCTCCTTTGTAACTCGTTTATTAAAAGATGATTTCGGTATACCGAGTAAATATATCAAAGAAATCTGAATCATACTGACGACAGATTTTTTTTAAAATAAACAACTCAGTTAGACAAATGTCTTACAACAAAATCGTTTGACAGTTATATTGATTGATACGAAAACACATACGGTATTCATCTTCGACATACAGATTTCATCAGTTGCTCGTTTATTGCAGTGCTCGTCGTGAGATGTGTGTCGACCCACAAGTGCTATTAATACAGCTTCGCTTAATCCTTTTGAGAAAACTTTCGAAATAGCGTCCACTTTGTCCTGAAGAGAGATTATTGATCTAGTTTAAAGTGACGACGATGTTTGTCGAGAAAAAACATGTACGGTATTTTTTTCTTTTTTCGATGTACCTAAAAATGGCGAATGTTTGTAAAATAAGACAGAAGACAAGACAAGCTAGAATGCAAAAGAGAGAGAGAGAGAGAGAGAGAGAGAAAGAGATTTTTTCGCCAAGTAAGAACAATTACAGACAATAATAACAACACCGAGAACAACAGTACACAGTCGATCGGAAACTCACAGGATATGGATTGAAGAGAGGTCAAACGAAAAAAAGATAACACAGATCTATACATGATGAAGAAGAAGAGAGAGAGAGAGAGAGAGAAACGATATTGCTGCAAAAACGAAAACCGCACAGCTATAAATAGAAGTCAAGAAAAAACAAGTCGAAAGAAAGTAATGGCAACGCATCCCTAGGCGTTCGAAAAAATTTGTTTTGTTATAAAAAAAAGCTTGGTTTATATTATGATTTTTGTTCCCATCATTGAACATTTTCCTTTTAGAATTCTTCAAATTCTTTTCCAAATTTCTCCGTCGTGGCGATACGAACTAAACAATCGAAAGTCAATTGAAATCGATCTCGAAAAGAAAAAGAAGTTTCTCTTACGTGGTTCTTCTTCATATTCATCGAAGTTACTCGCATCACCTATATTAAACAATATGAAAAAATCTGTTGTAAACTTTCAAGTTAACTAACCGGGTCCTTTCGTTTTCGGTATGAATGGAGCTTCTACTTTTCGTTGATAAACGGCAATCCAGTCCGTCGTCGAGAACCATTTGTGAGTTTTGATATCGTCAACACCATTTTTCAAGTTCCCATAACGCTTGGTCAAGTCAACTTGGAGGAGATTACGTAGCAAATCTTTCAAATCACTACTGAAATGGGATGGAAATCGCACCTAGATAAGCATTCGATTTCAATGGGTGTATTCGAGCAAAAAACCACTCTTACTTTTCCTGATACAATTTTCTCATAAATTTGAATAGGTTGATCAGCAAAGAACGGAGGATAACCCTAGGAAAGAATCTCAACCGTTGATTTTCTTTTTCAGATGTTATATCGTTGACATACCGCTGACATTTCATAAACTAATACACCCAAAGCCCACCAATCGACGGCTTTATTATATCCTTTTGATAGAATGATCTCCGGTGCTAAATATTCTATAGAACGCAAACAAAACCGAATAATTCTTTTCACTCAATTCCAGTTCGATAGTACCTGGTGTACCACACAACGTCCACGTTCGACCTAGAAGAATAAAATCAATGTAAACGTTCCTGTCAACGACTATGTTCGGAATAATTCTGTTGACATATGCGGAATGTTGTTTAATTGCACTAATCGAGTCTTACTGACCTTTGCTGATTCGAATCAGATTTCACGATAAATCGTTAGTGACGTACTTTTCCTATGCTACGCTCTTGCTAATGATAACCTTTCTCAAAGATATTCAATCAATCGGATCTTTTTATATTCGATAAGATTTGTTTCGCAAAGAGAAACACTAAACAAGGTTGGATTGGTCTGGTCGAAGTGAAAGTTACTAATAAAATAACAGATCGGTTAACTATTCTCTCGTTAATTTATCCTTGATGAGTATAATCACTATGTTAATGAAAAGACACGATTCGTACCTTTAATCTTTTTGGCAAAACCGAAATCAGTTACTTTCAAGTAACCTTCAGCATCGATTAATAAATTTTCAGGCTAGAATAAAATGAATAGTTGCATAGAACAAAGTCATTTATTATCTTCTAACTTTAAGATCTCGATAGAGAATGTCCAAATAGTGCAGATATTCGAATGTAAGAACGATTTGAGCAGCATAAAATCGCGCATGTTGTTCACTAAACAATGCCAATTGTCAACAGACAAATGGTTGACTGAAATTTCCTACCTAAATCGACCGACTTTACGTAAATGACTAAACATTTCACCACCGGGAACAAATTCCAAGACCATGTATAAATAGGAATTATCCTATGAAGACAAAAGCGGACAATTAAGATTTCTGTGAGAGAAAACCAATCTACTTTGAAATGAAAGTCCAAATTGACGAGAAAGGGAAAGGAAATAGCTTGAAGAATACGTTTTTCATTGAGTGTATGTTCGATTTGTTTCAATTTAACAACCTAAAACATGATTGATTTCAATGAAAATCAGTTCTGCTCGTTCTTTCTGACAATCATCTCCTACTTTTTGTTTGTCGAGAATCTTCATTGCATAGAAACCTCCATTGCCGGTATGTTTAACAAGCATAACACGTCCAAATGAACCTAAAAGAACGCAAAGATGAAAGATTATTTTGCGATCTCTATTATTCTGAGACTTACCTGTTCCAAGGGTTCGTACGCGTTCAAATTCTTCGGGTTTAGCCGTATTCTACAACAAATACGATTACTATTCATGGAAAAAAAACTCGTAGATGTTCTAATTTTAGTTCCCAGTTCTCTCCTGACTAATTGTTGGTTACAAAAAGAAAGCTTCACGATTTTCAGCTAGAAAAGTTGTTTCTATTTTGTTCCATCGTCATTCGAAAAGCATTCAGGATGTGAATATTCCGATGGCGTATATCATGTGACATTTACTAGGAAATCTGTTGTTATATTAACAAGTAGGAGAGATATTTTTACATTGAGCCGAGCTATTTTCGCTGGAGATATAAAACACGAGATTTGACTGGTGGGAAAGACCTGGAAAGTCGTCATTCGAAGGAAAAAAGTGCAAAACTCACTTGTTTTGACATTTTAAGAATTATTCAAATTCATTTAGGAAAATGATGAACTGTGTTTAATAGGAAAAGTAGACTAGCAGATAGTAGAAAAGGATGTTGAAGATGTGCAACAAAGAAAAGAAAAACTCAGCTCGATGTTTCTTTCCTCCGTTTTTTTTCCTTTTTCTTCTCCATATTCTAATTGCTAACTCGACATCAAAACGTCGTCGATAGGATAGATGTTATTCTATGGAAGTATCTTACCTGACTTGGTTTATCGTATTTCGATGCGAATTCATCTTTTGCTTTGGCCAAAAAAGCTTTTACTAAAATGAAAAGAGCAATTTGTCAGATTTCAAAACAGCACACATGTCGTTGCTTTCACATACAACTCGAACCGTCTGAAGGAATAATAGTGGTGGCAGCAGCAGCACACATTTCTTTTTTTATCAAAAGATGCTCTGCGCGTACATACACTTGCTTCTTCCTAGATGAAGTTTCAACTGGTTTATATAGGATGCATTCGCGTTCTCTCTCGCGCTCTCTCTCCCGCTCTCTGAGAAGTATAATTAGAAAAAAACCTCCAGCGTAGGTCGAAAAAAAGAAAAAGAACGTTTTACTAAGTATGTGTGTAAAAAAAAATAACATCTTGATCATTACCATTGTACGAAATGTTTGTAAATTTCAATAGAATACATAGTTCTTTTTCTTTTCGCTGTCTATATTTAAGTCTTGAATTATTTTCTATCCAGCTGCTATTTATAGGTCAAATGACCTTGTCGATGCAGGCACAGAATCCATGCATTGTATTATTGAACAATTAGATGTTTTTTTTGTTTTGAGACCAAAATAGATGTTATGAAATTTTTTTTACACGAGAATTTGGATTGATGGAATGAAGAGGGTTGTATAAAATTTTGTTCGTTTCTCTTTCTCCAAACATGTCAATTTCCAATAAGGGATTTACCGTGTGTACATGTTCTATTTTCTTTCTTTTTCTCTTAACAGTACGCTGGAAGCCTTGAGAGATGCATTGGCAAAACAGGAATAACAATATTGACGAGAAAATCAGAGCATAAAAAACAAATCGATACATATGACGTCGTGATAGGAGTTGAATCATCCATAAGTAGTTGATTCTCCATCTCAGCGTCTTTGCTGTATTGAACAAGAAAAAGAACTCGAGAAAAAGAAAAAGCAAAAGCTTGTTTAGATGCGTCAACACTCGCTCCTAATAGAAAATCTCTCGGCACACACACGCGGGTACGGCATGACACATTCATAATCGATTTTTTGTGCATACACGACACCTTTCTATTGAATTTTGCTCGTTCTGCTCAGATGAAAAGATGAAATGACTATGCTCGTAAATGCGAATACAAGTATTCTAACATGTTTATGATGATTTCCGATTGATGGCTATTTTTAATCTTTCTTTTTCATCAAAAAATTCTTTTTTTTTCTCTCTCCACTTCAATGTGTGTTTGTGTACGATGAAGAAAAGGAGAAAAACAGAAATCGAAGATATATAAATGTCAAATACATAAACAAAATAACATGCTTGATCTATACGTAATACATAACTATTTTTGTATTGATGTCGAAAAATAAACGAAAGAAACTTGCAAATACCTCTTTCAGCCGATTGAGCATAGGCAGCAGCAGCCTGAGGAGATGTTGACGACGATGACGAACTGGGATGATGATGTGCTTCGCTCATTGTTGAACTTTTACCGTCAACGGACGTACTACTCTTAAGTGACGATCCATCCTTATCTTTTTTGGATTTGTCACTTAATTTCGATGATATACGGTCTCGAAGCGCCTGCATAACAGACAAAAGACTGCTGTCTATTCGAACGATGGAGTCGTAATACTAATGGTACGATGCTTGCTTAATGTACACTACACTCTATCTTTCGGTTCTGTACTGTAAGAGTAGCAATGTAGGTGGATTGTTGATGTTGTTGTTGTTTTTCCTCGTGTCGTCAATATTGTTCGCGATGTTGGTATAGTGTAGACGCACGGTTGGTAATCAGTCAAATGAAGATACACGCACGGAGACTGAGAGAGAGAGAGATAGTCTATTGGTTTCTTTTTGATTTCTTGTGTATGAGCGTGGCGCGGCGACGCGAAAGATATTTATCGTAATATCTTTCCGACGTAACGAACGACGAGAACGAGAAAAGAACGAGTGTGCAAATGCGCAAGAAAAGCAGAGAAGAAGTAGAGGGGGAGAGAGAGACAGAGGGAGAACAAGCAAGTCATCGAAAAGAAACGAGCATGTACGAAAGGGAGTATAGAAAAAGAGTTTAAATTTAGAGATTTGTTAGCACAATTAATCAACTATAATCGTCAGCATGCCGCTCGAAGGATGAGTACTAAGGATCCGGCCTTGTTTACTCATCGATTTATGCGATGACGTGAATAAATCTCAAGTATTTACTTCACATTTTCCTTTCTCGTCTTTTTTGCTCTTTACGAGCACTTTGTTTTTTTTCTACTGTAGTGCAAAAAAGTTTGTTGACACTGCTTCTTTCTCTTTTCTCATTTGCTCTTGTATTTACAGGTACTATTTAAATAAAGCACATAATAAGCATGTTTTAATAGTTTTCCTCCTTTTAGTCATATTTTTCTCCACGGGAAATACGTTTTTAATGAAAGAATTGTGTTGATTTCGATACCGAAGATGATTCATACAAGGGAGAATTAGTTTGACCTTGCCCAGAGATGAATCAAAATGAGCACAGATAATATACTAATGCTCGGTGAAGCGTTACAATACATCGATCTGCGCACGTCACTGTATTTCGATTAACTACAAGACAGATGACCGGTTCATCTTCTTAGCCGCTCATCGCTCGAGGGAGTTCATCGTCTAGTACATGCGTTTAAAAGGCCATCGAAAAGTACATGTCCTAATCGATCCTTTTTGATCAATAGATGGCATTATATTTATGTATGTTATCGCGAAATATTCATTAAGTTTCATGTCATTTCGAGGAGAAAATAAAGAAAAGCAATTTCCTTCGGTATAGAATCTCCTACAATTGATGGTATTATATTCATGTGACAGTCGATGATGGAAAGAATAAACGACACGAAGAAGTTGCATGAAAAAAAAAGAGAAACGTTAAAACACTTCGACATTTAGCATTTATCATTATTATCATCAATGAAGAAAAGAAATCTGTGAATGTGCACGGAGTTTTTCGTTGGATTTCTCGGTTCTTTGTCTAGAAGACATTGATTTATTAGATGACGCATCGTATTTCTTTTACGCTTTTCAAATTTAATGTACTACGACATTTCTTTTCCTGTTACTCTATTACATCGTCGTTTTTGTGCATGTCATAATGCAAAGATTGTATTATATTCGTATTACTCAAGAGAAAAAAAATAACAACATTCCCTTTTTCTAATTTATATTCATCAAAGAAGTTCTCATGAAGAGGAGTCTATATTTAATTCACGCAGAAGTAACCTTTCTTACATGCTTGAACGATTGATAAACTAAGAAATATCATTATGTGAAGAGAAAATCAAAATAGCTGCTAACTCGTTGCCCACTTTGATAGCAGTTGTTGAATAACATATCGAAGAGTGTTGGAGGAAAAGAAGAAAAAAAAAGATAATTGATATGTTGCTGCGTTTATTTGCCTGTGTTTACAGATTTCCACAGGCAAGTGTCGAACTTGAACAATGAGGATGTCAGGTGAGGTGAGCATCGTGGCGGAAATCGGTCCTATGAAATCTTCTTGCTAATGTTCACGCATGGATTTGACATGATTTTATGTTTCATTTGACCGAATTTGTTGATTTGCTTATCTTGAAGCGGGGCTAATAAGTTTGCTTTATCACTGATAAATCAAAACTATATTTAGATTCGTTCGAAGAAATATCGCGAACCTAATTAGATTTTGTCTCGTCTAAGCTTACAAACTAAATTACAACTACATCTATTTTATCTAACAACATAAGGAAAAACATCTTTTTAGTCAAGAATACTTACGATAATCAACTGAGTAGTGACTCGATGATGCTCCAGAACCACTATGGTCATCGGAACCAGTTGCATTCTCATCGGTTCCACTCGCAGCTGCATCTTTGTTTTTCTTATATTTACGTGATGATCGAAAACGTTCCTTGAATGATGGCATTTTATACTGATGATAATGTGAACATACGAGAGAGAGTATTCTCTTTCCACTGACAATGTTAGTAACTTCTTTATATATATATATATATTTTTCCTTCGTTTCCCTCCTTCGACTTTTTTTCCTTTTCTTCGGTTCTCAAGAAGAGCTGAACAACATACTAAAGTGAGCGTCACAATATATTACTTCTTCCACAGTGTTTTTCTATTATTTAGACTTTTTTCTTGCCTTTTGCTCTCTTTTCTTGAGAGCGTCATGCGCATGCATAAACACACACACACGCCCGTGTTGGTTTATATATCTGAACCCAAGTGGTATACTGTGAAAGTCATTTCTTCGTCGACTCGTATCCGTTGATGTGAAATGAAAAGTGTCACACGAATTTCGCGCATGAAATAATCATATTGAACTGACTCGAGGATCTATGTTGAATGAAAACCGTCACAATGAATGAGAAATTTAATCTATCGGGAACCGGTTCGACGTTCGGGTATTGCATTGTCAAGTTTTCGTTTGCAAACAATAGGGAGACGCAAAACCACGAGAGGATTTCTTATTGATCATTCGTTTTTAATGACAAATAACCATGAAATTGCTGCATTTGTTTTCGCACCAACCACATCTACTTTTGTCTGAAAAGTTTCTCAAACGCAACACGTGATGAATGTTGTCGCGAGGAAAAATAGTTGTTTGTCACAAGGATGTGGGTAAGAATGCGATGATTACACGCGGAATAATGAAATCAATTGAAAGAAAATTGAGCATTGATGAGATCTGCTAATAATTCAGTAATGCTCATCTATCCGTCTTCGATATAGAATAGAAAACAGGGATCAAGTTTGATGAAAAGAAGCTGCAGCGTGTGCTGAGATAATATGAAGAAGACTCATGAATATATTTGAGCATTTTTGACAAAAAAAAAGAAATGCACAGAACGGATGAAAGAATACGGAATGACCCAATGGAATTCGATTTGTTCGATATCAAGTTTAACGATTAATCAAAGCAAAACACGATAAGCCGCAATGACGCACGAGGGTACCAGCGGGCTATTTCGATAAGTCTGAACATCACACTCTCTTGTGTCTGATTTTTTTGAAACGACGTCTAGCAGAGACATTGAACATCATCGGCGTTTCCGTTAAAATACCCTCGAAAACTTGGAAAAGACTAATTACAAACAACAAAGAAACAACAGGTTTCCAAAGTTATTGAAATGTGAGTAATAGATTAGATAGATTTTTCTCAGATGACAAGAGATAAAAGTGATCCTTACAAGTCCGATGAAATTTATTTTTAGACAAACTGAAAAGAAAAATGAGAGATTCGAGACAAAAACATACACTATTCAACTTCTGCTATCAACTCAGGGAACGATATCTTAGGTAGGATTTCCATGTAATCAAATCAGATGAAAATAAGTCCTTTTTCCTATTCAATCGAATGGTATCTCTATCGAATAAACAAAATAGCAAATGGTAAAAAAACAATGCATGAGTCCGTTGTTTTCACACATGTGCATATTTATTTATTGATCGAGACACTTTTCTATCTGACATTTTAAACCGGATATTGGCCTTGTACACATGCCTATCTTGGATTTCTCATTAGATATCCAGGGAGGAAAAGGAACGATATCGTAATTGAAAATTGTTCGAAGAAATTCTTTCGGGATTCGATAAAACTGTTACTTACCATTCTCGACTTGATCGAGTTTTTTTCCTGTTGCTGTGTTGCCCATCGTTGATGTTTGAAGTCAATGTTTATACAAACGTGGAAGATAGGTTGAGAGAAAAAAAGAATGAGATGTAACGAGCAGAGATGTAAGTCGTATTAATAATGAGAGTGTATAACGATTAAAATACACATTTAAGCAGAGATGTTAATGAACCGTTGCACTGTTTCACAGATCAGACGAGCAGAAACGTGTGAGAATACTATAACAGAAATGTAACATGTTAACAAGGCAAAAAAGCAATGCCAAATAAAGACGACTATTTTTCACTGATGAAGAGAGAAAATTATGTTGTTTGAATGAATTAATGAACGCAGTAAGGAGTCAGACATATGTGTATATTCGGAAGAAGAATTCAACAGGATGGCTGCAGGGATCGGATAAAAGTACATTATTAGTGAAAACGATGGGGGAGAAGAGAGAAAAAGAACTTTGAGCTTCTTTTCCGCTTTGCCTCAAACTACATCGAACAAGGATGATGTGTCGTCATTGAATAATTAGGTATGCGTGAATGTAGCTGGCCTGGTAACGATGATATTAATATAGATTTGAAAAGGCACACAGAATAGAAGTGGATTCTGGAAAACTGCTGTTATTATTCGGTATTCTATAGTTGAGAAGAACAAACCGACTAACCGGTATTGCCGATGAAATCACCGGCAAAAGAAATTTTTTAAAGAGAAAAAACTAGTTTAATCACGACTCAACATATTTCCTCTCGCTGCTTTATCCTTGCATGTTTATTCGAATCGTTGGCCATTTATCAGTGATGGTTTTCCTCTCCTGCTTCGTTTTCTTTTGCGAACAACACCGACTCGTCTTTCTTTCTTTCTTCCTCTCTCTCTCTCTCTTTCTTCTGCGATAGTGTAGCCAGCAAATTGGTTCCTAATAACAAACTTATTTTATCTTTTTTTTTATTGAAAATACTCTCCTTTGTTTAGTATTTCGATTTCTAAGCAACCATCAGTTTGCTATTAACCAGTTTTTGTGCAAACTCGAGCTATTGAATAGAATCATTTGATTCTCGCCTAACAAGTTAATATGCCATCGATATTCAATAAATACTGCCTGCTAGCCTTAACATTGATCATAATACAAATCTTTCCTATCAATCTCATGTAATAATCACCAATTCATTCCTTTTCCTTTTCCTATGTCTTACCACTAATCATATGAATAGAAACGCATGTGAGGATCTGATCGAATTACTATTCTTCTTTCTCTCCTACTTCATACTACATGTGCATATCACTCCAACCCACTCAATCTCGGTGCAATCGTATTGTTTTATGACGCCAGCTGGCAGACACAATCGTTAGCATAGAGATGTTTTTTCTCGAAGAAAACGCGTGTTTCTAATGACGTTGTCTTATTGAGTTAGAGACACTCAAGTTTCCTTCAAGGTGCTCCCAATGTCAAATACTCGATCAAATACATGTCCATAACAAATAACATTCATCCCATTGAACTAATCTGATACTTTTCTCCTCTCAAAAACAAAACCTATCTTCACTAGTTGTTTTCGAAAACCGACCAACCTCGTGCGTAATCATCCGACGATATATAAATATATCAATGTTAGACATGAATCGAAACCTATCAATATCAACAGATCGTTCCTGTCGTATCGAATGACAATCACTGAATAACAACACGACGTCAGTTTTGGAAATAGGATGGCAACAACTGCACTATTGAATAACGCATGTACTTTTCACTGCCAATCATCTGTCTACTTGAACATCATCATTATTCCTTTCCTAAGAGAGTCTTCTTTGACATGTAAGTGGGATTTAATCAACTTTTATTTAACAAACAACAATTAAACACAAGAATCAACTGATGTTCATTGACATTTTTCTCGTTTATAAATACAGTGATGCTGCAAAGACTATATCACGTTTGATCTTTTGAGTGCCTACAAAAAGACAAATGTCAGGTAANTTTTTTTCGATTCGATAGATTGAAAACGAAGACACAATTCTCATGGACGACAATTCCAATCTAACAGATAAATTCGTTCAACAGAATCCGTTAGCATCACAAATTTATACACAACCATTGTCTTCATCTACCTCCGAAACAAGTGAAGTGCGAATGGATCCGACATCTGTTCGTTTGACAGTAAAATTCCATCGACGAATGTTTCGTTAGCCATCAATTTCAATGTTATTTTTGTGTTAGGATCTACTCTCATATCAAGATGTTATGAAAGCAATTGAACGAGAATTTCATCTACACGATGGACAAGAACGTGAAATCATTATGAAATTATGGTTGAAAGAACAGGCGATGATATCGATTCTTCAACGATTTCGGCATCTTTTTCAAGACTTTCAAATTGATGATAAAGACTTCGTTGAAGGAATTAAGGTGTGATTTGAGAAAGCGCAAACTTTTCAGTCATGTTTGTCTGTTTCGTTTAGCAAATTCGTGAGATGATCAACTATGCTCATCGTGATGTTCATTATCTCAGTGAACAGGTGACAATGCTTGAGAATCAAAATCACTTTCTCGAAAGTGAATTTCAACGACAACTCGATAAAATCGTTCAAGAAAAAAACGAACAAATAAGTCGACTAATCCATATCATTGATCAATCGTGTACAACGAACCATAATAAAGAGCAAATCTTACAGGAGAATTACTCAACAGGTAAGTTTGCACTTGGAATGTTCATAGTTGATGATATGCAATTAGACATGACAGACTTGTTGAAGAAATTTCAACAAGAAAATGCGGAATTGCATCGTGAAATCGAAACACTTCGAGCAAAACTTGAATATACATTTACCTCTGTGAATGAGAAACTAGATCAAGAGCAAACGGAGGTAGAAGAATCGTCGACTTCGGCCGTTCAAAAAGCTTTCGAACAACTTCGACACGCGGAAAATAATTTGCAAGAATGGAAATTGAAATCAGCAGCACAACAAGAAGAAAATGATCTATTGAAATATTTAGTAAACAGCTCGAAAAAAACAAACTTTGAGAAACTTTTCACCCTTTTGTGCATTTTCAGTTAGAAAAATCTCAGCGACCGTCGGATGGTGAACACGGAGACTTAGTCGGAGCAATGGAACAACATCCATTGAATCGAGAAATCGATCGTGTTCGTCAGGAATTAGAACTAACCGAAAAGAAAGCAATACAACTTGAACAACGAGTAAAGGAACGTTCTTCTGCTTAGTTTCTTCGCATAGATTTATTTCAGTTCGAATCGTCCGATGAAAACGTTCAGTTTCATCTGGAAAAATTGAAACTAAAATGCGATATTTTGCGGAAACATGTGCTCACGTGCACACAGCGGTTAGATGACTACAACGAACAAATTCGAATGGAATTTCGAAATGAAAAACAGATGCAAAAGTAACTATCATTTCGTTTGTATTCTTCATTCAGTTCTAATCTTTGTCTAGAAACAATAATCCAACAGAAGATTCGGTCAGTCAGGTAAATAATCGCTTGCTGAGTATCATCAAATCAAATTTTCTTTGAATTAGAAAAAGATTTTTGAACTGGAAAAAGAATTATCAACATTGCGTGAACGTTACGATGAACTACTTGAGCATTCGAACACAATGAAAGCGGATTTATACCATGCTAAGAAGCAATTGCATGAAAAAGAGAAGGTAAGATTATTAAGTCGGTTCGATGGGTAGTCATAATGATGAATTTCAGCTTGACCCAACTTCCAGTGCGGATATAGAGCGAGAACGACAACGTGCGGATCTTCTTGAAAATGAAGTCAAATTTCTAAAAGCTAAATATGACGATGCACATGGCCGTATTACAGCTGGAACGCAACAGTTCGAATGTTTACAATCAGCGTTCGACCAAATATCACGTCGTTGTGAGAAATTAGAAGAGGAAAAGGTATGATCTGTCTTTAGCAATGTTCGGAGAAAGTGAATGTGTTTTTGGCCTTCAGGTACAAATCGATCTTGAGTCGAAATCTGTTGCTAAGAATGTTGCAAATGTCACAGCGAAGTATAAGAACAAATTACATACGATAAAAGCTCGTTTGTGAGTGAACTTCTATGCATAGTGAAGTGTTTCATATGATTGCTTGTTAGAGAACAAACCGAACGTGAAAAACGTGAATTACAAAGTCTGAGCGAACAATATCAAATGGAAGTCGAACGAGTTACACACGAATTAATACACAAAAAGGAGATCATTATCGAGAAAGAGAAAGTCATTCAAGACATTCAATACAGAAACATCGAAATTCTCAGGGAGAAACAAGTCGTTGAAGAAAGGGTATCGAACGAATCGAAACAATACAGTGAACTGATTTTCAAGTATGCTTCCTCAAATATTTCCTGTCACATATTCATTCACGCGCAAATTTTAGAAATAATCTTCTCGAAGAAGAACTGAATCGTCTTCGACAATGTCAACTATCCGAAAATCTGTCCATCCACCGGTAAAGAA
Source organism: Adineta ricciae (assembly GCA_905250025.1). Lineage (NCBI taxonomy): Eukaryota > Metazoa > Rotifera > Eurotatoria > Adinetida > Adinetidae > Adineta > Adineta ricciae. The sequence goes on along the minus strand of CAJNOJ010000330.1, from coordinate 30,265 downwards.
TAAAGTTACCTTTCGAATGCAATTGTTCTGTTTAGAACGGAAACGAACATATCGGATTCATCGAAATACATCGAAGAATTGAAATGCAAAGTATGCAGTAGATCGACTTGCTTCGCGAACGACGATTTTCTCATTTCAGATCGATGAATACGAACAACATTTTGTCGAAGAGAAATCAACGAAAGAATCATTACAAGTTCAAATTAAAATACTCGAAGAAGAAAATCTCGATTTACGAGAGATTATGAATCAAATGAGAAAGCGAACACAAGACGATCGGAAGTAATTGTTATTTTACATTCTCACTATCGATGTATACAGCTTGTTATGTACCTAACATACTCGTCCTCTATTCCATTGTTCGTTTCGAGTAGTTTGACAATCAAATTCATTTGTTCTCGAATTGTATACAAGATATGTTGAAGGAGAATCTAATGAGATTTTCGAGAGGATGTTTAAATCTAAGACGTATTTGTCATCTCGAGTAGTTCTTTAAACATGAAAAGATTGTTTTTAATGATAAGAAGAAGAAGATCTTTGAAGATATTATATTGAATAGAACATGAAATCTGATTAATTATAAGAGATATTCTTCATCATTTGCTCAAGTATTTCATTCTATTTCTAGGGAAGAACGAGATCGGAATATCGAAATTCAACAATTGATTGCACGCACTGAATTCAACGCTCGGCATAAATTTTCATTCACCAAATTCATCAATACCATCGACGTCAGTTGAACTCGATCCATTGACATCGAATTTCTTGTGCAATTTTCACTACTGAACAGCGATTCACTTTTTTCCTTGTATTTGTTAATACTCATCCGATGTTATTAGATTAGTTTAAACAATCGTGATTATTCAGCCTGATAATACGCGAAGTTTTCTTCCGTGAATGTTTGTTCACATGAAAATCAATGTGCGGAAATGTGACATGCGAAGTTGATTAAGTAGATCGTTTTGCTTTTTCTGCTAACAATCCACTTGAAAATGCACGATCGACATTGACATTTATGTTCGTGAAGAGAATTTAATCTTCTTCTGTTGGAATCTCTTCTCATTGAAATTTTTGCTTCGCTGACCTTCAAGTACTCAAATATATTCTCTATGAAAACAATCATTTCGCCTTTTCAAATAGAACGGGGAAGCCAACTAATCTAGTGAANTCTTTAGAGATAGATTTACCTTCGAAGATAGTGGTCATTTTACAAATGTTAGCAAAACTTTGTCCATCAACCCATGCTTTAATAACTTCCATCATGAATGGTTTGAATCCATCAACATAACGTTCTTCAACCATGTCAATTTTACTTTCGATTGAAACACGTGCTACTCGACGAGCTGTTTCCTAAAGTAAACTCGTTTGTCTATTGACGATTATCTTGACGATTGATTTACTTACTTGAAGAGTGCGCAAAGGTCCTGATAGTTCTGGTGGTAGTTTTGGCATTTCGTTCGCTTTTTCTTGAAAAACAAAGCAACTCAATAGCGCACACGCTTGACTAACAGTTAAGTCATTAAAAACACCGTTGAATAACAGTTCTGTTGTGACAAGTTCATCTCCAGTATCGATTTCACAAGCAACCCGACCTTTGAGATCGATGACGTCAGCTGAATTGCAATAACCCAATCGACGAAGGACACGTTTATAACGTTTCAAATCACCGATTTGTAACAATGATTGTGCCTTTTTCAATTCATTCTTGGCTTCGTTCACTTGACTTTCAATATTTGCTTTACGTTCATATTGTTCGTAAATATACTTTAATTGAAAGTTATTCGTTAATGGATGTTCGTTGATGCGTGTTTGTAACACGACATATTGTTTCACGCATGAAATCATCTCCGACGATTTGATACCCATGTCTTTGACTGGATCAAGTAGGGGCAAACCACCTGGATATTGACGTTTGAGGTCTTGAATATATTTCAATACACCTTGCCGAGCTTCTTTCGGACGTAAATCGTCCGGTAAATAGACTCGTACAGCACTAATATCGCGAATTAATGTATGTTGAATTGGAATCGCCTGAATGAAACAGAGAGTTCTAACGACGATATCAGAATGCACTTCTTACTTTCATTTCACCTCTTTCAACATAGGAACATGGCTGAATTTCAGCTGTTAGTTTTTGTAACGCGCTTTCTAACGTTAGATATGCGAGTACATCGACGATGTAGATCGGCTATAAACATCGAACGAGAAACAAATTACAAACAAGCTGGCAATTAAACACGCACCTTCTCGCCAGGTTTACGTTGAAAATTGAGAACAACACACCAATCAAAATTCAGATCGTTGCATTTTACCTAGGAGAATATCTAGAATTCAATCTATTCAGACGTTTTCTTACTGTCACAAGTCGACCGGGTTGAAGAAATGGTAATAAGTATTTTGGTTCGTTCATCATTACAGACATTTGATCTTGGACAAGCTCAAGTTTTTTCTTTAATTTATAATATCGAGCTACTTCTTCTTCGTTGTCGATTTTTATTGCTTCATACTGTTGTTCACAAGTTTTTAATTCTAAATAATCAATTTTCTTATCCAATTAAGAGTCAGTCTTCAAAAATCATACTGTCGTAGAGTGCAGGTATCGACGAAAAATGTTGAAATTGATAAAATGATCGTTCTAACATAAATTCTGGATTGATACCTTCGACACGCAGTAAATTCAACACCATATTATACGTCAATTTGAATGCACTATTCAATGGATCAGCTTTTCCCTAGATAAACGGATGTTTAACTTCACACTTGCTGAAAACATAATCTACAAACCTTAACAATTTCTTTGGCAGTTGTAGGACTCATTCGTTCATCGATGATCAGAACAACAATTCCACGTTCATCCTTTCCACGACGTCCAGCTCGTCCACTCATTTGTATATATTCACCCGATGTGATCTAAAATCGAGCAGTGTCATTCTCTGTCAAGTTGAATATTTCGATTCCTTACCCAACGCAATTCCTTTCCATCGAATTTTCTTGGTGTTGTAAACAATACAGTACGAGCGGGCATGTTTAATCCCATACTGAATGTTTCCGTGGCAAATAAAGCTTTGATTAGCCCTTCGCCGAAGAGAATCTCAATCGTTTCTTTGATAATTGGCAGCAAACCTGAATGATGAATTCCTACACCTTTTCTGAGTAGAGGTAGAACTGTATTGATTTGGGGTAGTTTTTTGTCTTCATCCGATAGAAGATCGATGGCATTGTTAAAAACTTCTTCTACTAGACGTTTTTCTTCTTCTGTAAAATGAAATCAAAAGAATGAAAAAACAAAACATATACAAATAAGAACAAACCGGAGTTGAAATCGAGTTTTGCTGTTGCACATGCATAAGTTTCACAATCTTTTTTACTGAAACTAAACACGATCACCGGAGCAAGGTTACGTTCCATGATCATTTTCACAATTTTGAAGACATTCGTTTCGGCTGATAGAGAATAGTATAGAAGAAAGTTCAAACACTTTACGAAATATGACATATCAGTACCTTTGAAACCGCCGCGTCGTCCTCGTTTATCGCCTTTCGCAGCATCACCAACATCGCGTAGTGTTGCCATAGCAGAACTGAAATTATCTTCACGAAATTTTCCCTAAAGCAATCCATGCAAAATCAATTTGTATAAGAATACAACCGTAGATAGTACCGTTTCATCGACAACTAAATGAAGACCATCAGCACCTGCTGGATATATGTAGTGATGAAGAGGAACAGGTCGAACATCAGTATAAACGACATGGCACGGCTAAAGAGGGATATGAATTCAATTATACTATTTATAACTTTACCTGATTATGAAGAAACGAGATCCACTCAGCAAATTGTTTCGCATTGGGTATTGTAGCTGATAGGAACACATAATGAACGTTATCCGGTAATAGGATAATTGTTTCTTCCCATATAACACCACGTTCTACAAGAAATACCCGTTATTTTCGTCGTACGATTTCATTATTTCTCTATTACCTTTGTCACGAAGATAATGAATTTCATCGAATATAACCCACGCAACTTCACGCGTAATCTCCGAACCACGATAAAGCATCGATCGAAGAATCTAAATATCTCTCGTCGAACCAATTTTCATTATTTACATCTGATACCTCTGTTGTCATAATTAGACATGATGCCGATGGATTGAGTGTGACATCTCCCGTCATTAAACCCACATCTTTGAATTCTTCATGTAATTCACGATATTTCTGGTTGCTCAAAGCTTTAATCGGTGTGGTATAAATAACACGTTGCTTGTCACGCAAAGCCATGGCAACTGCATATCTATGTCATTTGGTTTCCGTAGAAAACGAAGTTATATAGGTCGTTGCTTACTCGGCTACGACTGTTTTTCCTGCGGACGTATGAGCAGAAACAAGAACCGATTGATTGTTCTGTAAACAAGTGATTGCTTCACGTTGAAATGGATCTAGATTGAATCGATACTCTTTGGCCGGTGGGCCCACGGCCGGTTTCAATGGGACATATTCGAAATTTGGTGGTAAAACGACCTGAAATGAGTTCAAAAGTTATCTAAAATTTATCGATATAGAACAGACGCACGAACCTCGTGTAAACACGATTCAATAGTTTCAACAGTATGAATTTGCATACGTGGAACATTTTCAAAAAACCTAAACGAGTATTCTGTAGATACGGTTCAAATTTCAATAGATTATCTTTACTTTCCAGCATTTGCTTCGTTGGACACTTCAGTTCGAGTACGTTTCGAATTCAAATCCGACGGATCTTCTTCTTCTTCCCATGTACGTTTATCCGTCGACATCGATTCGCCATTCTCATCACTCTCCTTGCTACAAAAGACAACAGAGAATCATCATGATCTTCCTTTCCAGTAAGCAGTGGCTTACATTTTCGTCGGTTGTTCAATGACTGGAACATTCTTTGGTATATCTACCACCGGTGTTGGTTCTTCTTGATCGAAGACATCGAAAAGTGCGTCATCACTCATCTACAGAATTAAACAAAGGAAAATCTGACGAAAAGAAAAATAATTCTATTCAACTTTGCTTTTTAATATGAAAATAAATGTTGTCATCATCAGGACATATACAAAAAAAAAGAAGAAAAAATGGACTACTTTATTTGGCAAGCACAAACATGAGTGCATCAACAAATTTCTGTTGGTGTTGTTCTTGTAGTAATAAAACTGAATGATCAAAAAAGACAAACTTCGCCACATTACCACAACGACGATCAGCTGCTTCGAATATTGTCGAAAAGGAGTTCATCATAATACTATTCAATGAAGGTACACCGACAACTATTTCAACTAACTCTTCTCCGGAGTTCATCGATGAATATGGTGCAATTAGAATCAATGGTAAACGTTGTAAATGCTTCGATTTCTTCTTTTTCACAGCATTGCTTGACGCTGATGTGTAAGAGATCAACGTTTGTAAAGCATTGCGCGCAAACAGATAGGCTTGGTATGGATGGGTGAAAAATCCGCATGATGTTGTATGGTCAGTTGTTGTTGATGAATTAAACATATTCTGATCGAATTTAAGTAGAATAAATGGAATCGTGTTATCAAATGACAGATTTTTATCGGATTGTAGCAATGTTTCGATTAAATAATGTGTTTTGTTCATATAGACTTTCTCTAATTCGATACCACCTAAATAATCTGTTAATTGATGATAATTTAAACATGACAATGCCAATGAGAAGCGTTCTGTTAAATCGATCATCATCGATGTCGATGTTGATGATGATGATGCGGTTTGTAATGTCGCCATGATCGAAAGGACGATATCTTGAGGAGACAGTTTCAACGTAAAACCACTTGATAGTAAAAATGTTGGTAAGATGATTGTATTGGTTGTATAATGATATTTATCTTGTAAACGCTTGTCTAAGATTTGCTTTTTGATATTTACTTTGTACTTGATGTTCATATCGCGATAGTTTTGTTCATATTCACGTTTGGGTATACCCAGATCAGCTAGAAATTCTTTCAATTGCGCTAGACCACGTGAAGACCATAGTTTGAACGCTAAAATCATCTCCTGTGTGTGACAGATGGAGTCGTAGAAAGACCAATGTCTGAGCAGATGAAAGTTAATATCTTCATCGAATTTAATGTTGATACAATCCATTGAAAGTTTCGAATTGGACGTATTCAATGCTGGATTATTTTCATCCGTTATCGAACGTGTAGTATTTTGATGATGATTCAATCGAAGAACATGCGTCTGAAGAATAATCACGATCGATTCGTCCATGGATCAACTGTTCTGTTACGCCGATGATTGCATACCTAAAGATGATATTCAAGTCGAAGTTTGATAGATAGATTGGCTTCTTTACCATAATTGTTCGTTGGTATCTTTGGACAGAAGATAAGCGAGTTCGAACATGACTAGAGCTGATGAATACGAATGTGAACGATATTTGTAGTAATTGCCGAGTGCTTTATCACGTTTTTTCAACCATTGTCGTTTCAAGCGTTTTTCTCGTCCTTCAGTACTTTCGATTCTCATATTTGAACCATCGTCATCGTCATCATCATCATTTTCTTCGTTTTCACTTTCATTCTCATCGTTATTGTCATCATCATAGACTTCGTGAAACAACTCTTCGTATTGCGGCACACGTTTCTTCTCCACATCAGTTTTATTCGGTAATATTAATATCCGTATTTGTTTCGCATCATACACATTTCGATGTTCAATGGGACGTAAACTATCAAGAACAAATAGTGTGAGAGAGTTATCGTCATTTCCAATTGAGTCAAGTGATAAGAAATCATATAAATCAAGTGTCGAGCCACAATTAATGAATATCATTGATTTGATTCCACTATTAATATGCTGCATATGACCATTTTCTAAATCGTATTTGTATAAAACAGGTAGACATGTGTATGTGATGTGTTCACATTGCAATAAATGTTGAAAGATTTTCCAAGCACACAAACTATCGACATCGAGATGAACAAAGACAAGTAAACGACGTTGTTGTTTAGAAATAAATTCGAAAAATTCACGTTTCAAATCACGTATAAACACCATATTACTTGATCTAGCGTTGAAAATGTACAATTTCTTAATAAAGCTATGACAAGTTTAGTATCGATTTATTGTCTCTTGCTTTTTATTCTCTATTGGTCGGTTTGGTTAACCAATTAGACAACGAGTTTAATGTCGCTTGACAACCAATTTTGTGACACAAAAAATGTTTTGAAATGCGTCTAATTTTCTTCAGTTTATTAAAACAAAATGATTTCTAGCTCAATATCTACTCCATACATAGTTCCATTGCGTGTCGATCAAAGGCATCAGTTTTTCATTGATACGAATACATTAATTGAAATCGGAAGTCACTCAAGCGATGTTGACCTATATTATACGTTAGATGGTACCAAGCCTGACGCTTTTATAACATTGACAAGCCGACGTTCAACGATACAATACCGAAAACCGTTCTATATTCCACGAGAGATAGCCACTGCTGGAAAAGTATCAGTCAAAGCAATTGCAGTCTCGCGGTAAATGTTTGCGCGTGTGAGTATTTCAAATGTAGGTCGAAGTTCTCTTCAGGAATGGAATTAGAGAAAGTGCTGTAGTGACCAAAGTGTTCGATATCAAGATTGTTCCATCGGATCATGCATCATCCGATGAATATGAAAACCGATACTTGTATGAATTACAACAGGAACGACAAGTAAGTGAACAAATTTGACTTATTAGACAAGAGAAGAATCTTGTTTGTCTATCATAGGAATTGATGAAAAGAATCCATGTGGATCATGAACAAAAATTATCTGGTAAACAAATCATATTTTCTTTTGTAGTTTGTGCAACTATGGAAGGTTTCTATTTAGATTCAATGTCTCGTTTACAAACCAATTCATTTACTCAAGATACTTCATCGCCGTACGCCAATGTTCATTCTCAGAGACCAACAGAAGTCCTGCAGTATGTGTTTGCAACTTGTTGAACACTCGAATAATTCTCGTTGGTAGATGTTCCTCTTGCTTCGCGCCGAAATTGAATAATCTCTATACGCGATTCTGTACATCATGTGGTCGACCTTGGAAACAACTTACCAAAAACCAAATGAATACTTATTCAGTACGAGAATGTTATTCTTATCGGTTTCAATTTATTATTGACTCATTTAGGCGACTGTATGTGCAAAATGTAAATCTACTCTTCCATTAAATTCCGATCGATGTGTTGTTTGCGAAACAACAGAACCACTGGAGCCACCATCATCGAAACCCAAAGTTCCGAGTCAAGTATGAGTATTAGTTGAAACACGATCAACTGCTATTACGAGTCTTTCTTTCAGAGTACGATCATATGTCCACATTGTAAATCAGCTAATCCCGTACATTTGCGCGCATGTTACATTTGTGAAAGTGTCTTGATACCGACGTCGACACCTGTAAATATTCATTGTCTTTCTTCTAACGATCTGTACACTATCTGCTTTTCTCAGCAAATGCGAGCATCTGTATCGGTACCAGTCCTGACGCAAACATTGATGACTTGCTCGAAATGCTTACGAGTGAATAATACCGATGCTCGATTTTGTGATTGGTGTGGTGCACATCCGGAAAAAGTCTTAACACAGTTACAGTGTACAAAATGTCGAGCAACGAATGATCCAACTGCAAAATTTTGTTCGACATGTGGATGCGTTCTTGAAGCATCGACGCGAAATCCTATGAATGGTTCGACCTCATCGATGATTGCTAGTGTAAGTCTGGTAAACGAAGAACGTAAATCTATGTTGATCAATTCTGATTTAGACTTTAACGCGTCCACCAGTGTACCCTCCTGTAGTGAATGTACCAGTAAATCTGTACAATCAATCAACTTGGATTGCAAAACGTGAAGCAACAACACAAACATCAGGTATACCTTATCCAAGTGCAAAAGAAGTTGATCAATTGATAACGCAAAATAAACAATTACAAGCCGATCAAGAGTTTAAAGAACGTCATCCAGTGTTAACACCAGTCAGTCCAGGAAAAGGCTATTGGAAACAACAGCTAGATCATGTTTGTGCGCATTTGAAAGCCTTTGCGGCTAATCGAGCAGATTTTCGAGCGTTGATTGGTAAGGTTCAAACGAGCAGGATGATCCGAAAGATTTCTTTGTTGATGTTAGGTCAACCACGTATGGGCAAAATGATCCATGCAACTGTTCAAGAGAATGATCGACAAATTATAGTGCAAACAGTCTTTCTCAAACCAGAAAATCTGTCTCAATCAACAGCTTTCATCAACCAAAAGGATGAATATTCTCCCGTAAATCTCGATCGTATCTCACCACTGCCGAGCACTTTCAATTCAGATGGTATTTGATTGTTGAGCGAGTCCTGGAATGTATCTAATCGTTTTCTTCTTCAGATGAATATACACGAGAAAAATCTCATCGAAAGAAGGAGAGAAAACGGCCACAATCAACGAATGGTTTCGATGCTGAGGGTGTAAGAATAGAACGAGTCTTTCAATTTTCTATTATCTGTCATTTTTAAAGCCAAGTCATGCTTTACTCAAACTACTAGAACGGAAAAACGATAAGAAGACGAAATCTTCTCGACACGTCGATATCTATGACGAAGTCAAACGTCTGATCAAAGAGAAAAAAGCAGATCCCAACACTCGAAACAAGGATGGTTACACAGCTGTTCAATTAGCTGTGCGTAGTGAGCATTTCGACTGCTTAGAAACATTGATTAGAGATGGTGACGCAAAATTAGATAAACGGGGACCGTGAGTAGAATGAATCCGTTAAAATCCAGATTTTGTATTTTCTTTTCATTAGACGAGGAACAACTGCTTTACATGAATGTTGCTTATTGGATTCTGATTCGACGGATGCACTTCGAATCCTTCTCAAGTACATTGCACGCTTGTTAAAAATTCAAACGATCGTTTTTTTTCGTTTTCCAGATATGGTGGTGATGTGACTTGGTTGGACGACAAGAAACGAAGCGTCGTCGATTTAGCAGCGAAATACAATCGGCAAGACTTGTTACAGGTCATTGCATCCACTCGTGGGCAAAAAATGATTAACCGTCAGGTGAAGACGTACTACGAAGGAAATACAGGAATGCGGACGGCCGACGATTACCATTCCTCATTGAAAACATAAACTTCACCTCCTCTTTCTCCTACAATGCTTGTTTTTTGCTGTGATAAAATATTTTACTGGGAGTTAAATAAAAAAAAAAGAGACTTATGCTTTAGTAAATTATCATTTCTGATAAGACCACCAAAAAAGTCATGTAATTGATAACAATGGACTTATTGTGATAAATTACAACTCTGATACGAAGCACAAGCGTTTGATCCGATAGGAACTTTCACGTGATGGCCTTGTTTATTTTACACGAAGAAACAAGATATTCTACGGTTCATATTCAACAACTTGAACAAAAAAAAGTTCCATCGAATTTGCTCGACAAATCTCATAAGCAATCCTTGTTAGTCTACATTAATCAAGGTGATTGTCACTAATACGAATGGAGTTGTTCTTCGAAATGATTATATAATCTCTCAGTTACTCTCTTCTGTCATTTTTTTGTCGCATATTTTTCTTCTTATACATATTGTTGCCGTTTCTTATCTCACAAGTATCGAATAGCAACAATTTCGAACGTATAAAGACATTTTTTTTCTCTTTTCATGAGAAAAGAATCTATAGATGAACAAATAAGAATGTCTAAGCATCTTATGACTTCATTCGTATTTTTTTTACATCGAATATCAGACGACAGGAACATCAACTTATAGGGGAAAGAAGTCGCGTGCGTACCGCCGCTCAATTTCATTCGAAACTCATCAGAAGCTCCCTATTTGAAAGTGTGCCTTCAACAATTGATTATATAATAATCATCTCGGTTTCTTTTTTTTTATTATTTAGCTGCTATACATTGCAATCCATCGAAGGTCAGTCAAATTCTCTTTTTTTTTGTAAATATACTTCCTTTTATTCGAAAGAAAAGAATCGTCAAAATATTTATTTTCTTCCAGGCATTTGATACTGATGATCAAGAGATTAAATTAATAAAACAAACAAATAGAGTGAGTCGAAGTCGATTGAAACGTACAAAAAATCTACGATCTTTTTGCGATTCGATAGATTGAAAACGAAGGCACAACTCCCATGGACGACAATTCCAATCTAACAGATAAATTCGTTCAACAGAATCCCTTAGCATCACAAATTTACACACAACCATTGTCTTCATCTACCTCCGAGACAAGTGAAGTGCGAATGGGTCCGACATCTGTTCGTTTGACAGTAAAATTCCATTGACGAATGTTTCGTTAGCCATCAATTTCAATGTTATTTTTGTGTTAGGATCTGCTCTCATATCAAGATGTTATGAAAGCAATTGAACGAGAATTTCATCTACACGATGGACAAGAACGTGAAATCATCATGAAATTATGGCTGAAAGAGCAAGCGATGATATCGATTCTTCAACGTTTTCGGCATCTATTTCAAGACCTTCAAATTGATGACAAAGACTTCGTCGAAGGAATTAAGGTGTGATTGGAGAAAGAACGAACTTTTCGGTCATGTTTGTCTCTTTCGTTTAGCAAATTCGTGAGATGATCAACTATGCTCATCGTGATGTTCATTATCTCGGTGAACAGGTGACGATGCTTGAGAATCAGAATCACTTTCTCGAAAGTGAATTTCAACGACAACTCGATAAAATCGTTCAAGAAAAAAACGAACAAATAAGTCGACTAATCCATATCATTGATCAATCGTGTACAACGAACCATAATAAAGAGCAAATCTTACAGGAGAGTTACTCGACAGGTAAGTTTGCACTTAGAATGTTCATAATTGACGATATGCGATTAGACATGGCGGACTTGTTGAAGAAGTTTCAACAAGAAAATGTCGAATTGCAACGTGAAATCGAAACACTTCGGGCGAAACTTGAATATACATTTACATCTGTGAATGAGAAACTAGATCAACAGCAAACGGAGGTAGAAGACTCATCGACTTCGGCCGTTCAAAAAGCTTTCGAACAACTTCGACACGCGGAAAATCATTTGCAAGAATGGAAATTGAAATCAGCAGCACAACAAGAAGAAAATGATCTATTGAAATATTTAGTAAACAGCTCGAAAGAAAAACTTTAGGAAACTTTTCACCGTTTTGTATATTCTCAGTTAGAAAAATCTCAGCGACCATCGGATGTTGAGCAAGGAGATTCAGTTGGAGCAATGGAACAACATCCATTGAATCGAGAAATCGATCGTGTTCGTCAGGAATTAGAATTAACCGAAAAGAAAGCAATACAACTTGAACAACGAGTAAACGAACGATCTTCTCTTTAGTTTCTTCGCATAGATTTATTTCAGTTCGAATCGTCCGATGAAAATGTTCAGTTTCATCTGGAAAAATTGAAACTAAAATGCGATATTTTGCGAAAACATGTGCTTACGTGCACGCAACGATTAGATGACTACAACGAACAAATTCGAATGGAATTTCGAAATGAAAAACAGACACAAAAGTAACTGTCATTTCGTTGTCATTCTTCATTCAGTTCTACTCTTCGTCTAGAAACCATAATCCAACAGAAGATTCGGTCAGTCAGGTAAACAATTGCTTGCTGAGTGTAATCAAACCAAATTCCCCTTGACTTAGAAAAAGATTTCTGAACTGGAAAAAGAGTTATCAACATTGCGTGAACGTTACGATGAACTCCTTGAGCACTCGAACACGATGAAAGCGGATTTATACCACGCTAAGAAGCAATTGCATGAAAAAGAGAAGGTAAGATTATTAAGTCGGTTCGATGGATAGTCATAATGATGAGTTTCAGCTTGAGCCAACTTCCAGTGCGGATATAGAGCGAGAACGACAGCGTTCGGGTCTTCTTGAAAATGAAGTCAAATTTCTAAAAGCCAAATATGACGATGCATATGGCCGTATTACAGCTGGAACGCAGCAGTTCGAATGTTTACAATCAGCGTTCGATCAAATATCACGCCGTTGTGAGAAATTAGAAGAGGAAAAGGTATGATCTGTCTTTGGCAATGTTCGGAGAAAGTGGATTAGTTTTTGATCTTCAGGTGCAAATCGATCTTGAATCGAAGTCTGTTGCTAAGAATGTTGCAAGTGTCACAGCGAAGTATAAGAACAAATTACATACGGTCAAAGCTCGTTTGTGAGTGAACTTCTATGAATAGTGAAGAGTTTCGTATAATTGCTTGTTAGAGAACAAACCGAACGTGAAAAACGTGAATTACAAAGTCTGAGCGAACAATATCAAATGGAAGTCGAACGAGTTAAACACGAATTAATACACAAAAAGGAGATCATTATCGAGAAAGAGAAAGTCATTCAAGACATTCAATACAAAAACATCGAAATTCTCAGGGAAAAACAAACCGTTGAAGAAAGGGTATCGAATGAATCGAAACAATACAGTGAACTGATTTTCAAGTATGCCTCCTCAAATATCTTCTGTCACACATTCATTCATGCGGAAATTTTAGAAATAATCTTCTCGAAGAAGAATTGAATCGTCTTCGACAATGTCAACTATCCGAAAATCTGTCCGTCCACCAACGGTAAGGAATGAATTTACCTTTCGAATGCAATTGTTCTGTTTAGAACGGAAACCAGCATATCGGATTCATCGAAATACATCGAAGAATTGAAATGCAAAGTATGCAGTTGATCGTCTTGCTTCGTGAACGACGATTTTCTCGTTTCAGATCGATGAATACGAACAACTTTTTGTCGAAGAGAAATCAACGAAAGAATCATTACAAGTTCAAATTAAAATACTCGAAGAAGAAAATCTCGATTTACGAGAGATTATGAATCAAATGAGAAAGCGAACGCAAGACGATCGGAAGTAATTGTTATTTTACATTCTCACAGTCCATGTATAAAGCTTGTTATGCACCTAACATATTCGTCCTCTACTCCATTGTTCGTTTCGAGTAGTTTGACAATCAAATTCATTTGTTCTCGACTTGTATATAAGATATGTTGAAGAAGAATCTAATTAGATTTTCGAGAGGATGTTTAAATCTAAGGCGTATTTGTCATCTCGAGTAGTTCTTTAAACATGAAAAGATTCTTTTTAATGATAAGAAGAAGATCTTCGAAGATATTACATTGAATAGAACATGAAATCTGATTAATCATAAGGGATATTCTTCATCATTTGCTCAAGTATTTCATTCTATTTCTAGGGAAGAACGAGATCGGAATGTCGAAATTCAACAATTGATTGCACGCACTGAATTCAACGTTCGGCATAAATTCTCATTCACCAAATTCATCAATACCATCGACGTCAATTGAACTCGATCCATTGACATCGAATTTCTTGTGCAATTTCACTACTAAACAGCGATTCGCTTTTTTTCCTTGTATTTGTTAATACACATCCGATGTTATTAGATTAGTTTAAACAATCGTGATTGTTCAGCCTGATAATACGCGAAGTTTTCTTCCGTGAATGTTTGTTCACATGGAAATCAATGTGCGGAAATGTGACATGCGAAGTTGATTAAGTAGATCGTTTTGCTTTTTCTGCTAACAATCCACTTGAAAATGCACGATCGACATTGACATTAATGTTCGCAAAGAGAATTTAATCTACTTTTCTTGGAATCTCTTCTCATTGAAATTTTTGCTTCGCTGACCTTCAAGTACTCAAATATATTCTCTATGAAAACAATCATTTCGCCTTTTCAAATAGAACGGGGAAGCCAACTAATCTAGTGAAGTCAAACAAAAACTGCGAGAAGAAAAACCGGGAAAAGGTAAAATGTTTTTTTGTTCAACATAATACATTAATCAATGCATTTTTTCTTCTTAGTATTTCTTTTGTTTTCATTTTTCCTAGAGAAAAACGCACCGATCGAACCGGACGTAGATCATGTTTGTTTTAAATTATAGTCTAACGTGAAGAAGAAAAGATAGGGAGAGTTCGGGAGAAATGAGCCAACACAAGACAAAAAGAAAATTACGGGACGACAGACGACGAGGAGCCATAGAAGAGCCAAAAAAGAAAGAATGAGTCGTGCAAGTTGGATGTATATATGTATATATATATATATATATGTGTGTGTATGTGTGTGACTCGGTTTACAAGCATTATGTGTGCATGGAGAAAACAAAGAAGAAAATGACAAGCATGTATACCAACACACATCTGACAGCAAGAAGAAGAAGACGACGACGGGAAAGATGGCACGCATAGTGTGTGATGATCATGTGAACAACAATAACAACATCAAAAAAGCAGAGAAGGAACGGATGTAGTAATACAATTGGTATTCGTAATGTAAGAGAAAGAAAAACTAGAAACCGAGGTCTCCTTCAATGGCATTAACATCAAGATCGATGGCTGCAGGATATTTGCTACAATTGGTNGAACGGGGAAGCCAACTAATCTAGTGAAGTCAAACAAAAACTGCAAGAAGAAAAAACGGAAAAAGGTAAAATGTGTTTTTTTGTTCAACATAATACATTAATCAATGCATTTTTTCTTCTTAGTGTTTTTTTTTTGTTTTCATTTTTTCCTAAAGAAAAACGCACCGATCGAACCGGACGTAGATCATGTTTGTTTTAAATTATAGTCTAACGTGAGGAAGAAAAGATAGGGAGAGTTCGGGAGAAATGAGCCAATACAAGACAAAAAGAAAATTACGGGACGACAGACGACGAGGAGCCATAGAAGAACCAGAAAAAAGAAAGAATGAGTCGTGCAAGTTGGATGTATATATGTATGTATGTATATATATATATGTGTGTATGTGTGTGTGACTCGGTTTACAAGCATTATGTGTGCATGGAGAAAACAAAGAAGAAAATGACAAGCATGTATACCAACACACATCTGACAGCAAGAAGAAGAAGAAGAAGAAGAAGAAGACGACGGGGAAAGATGGCACGCATAGTGTGTGATGATCATGTGAACAACAATAACAACATCAAAAAAGCAGAGAAGAAACGGATGTAGTAATACAATTGGTATTCGTAATGTAAGAGAAAGAAAAACTAGAAACCGAGGTCTCCTTCAATGGCATTAACATCAAGATCGATGGCTGCAGGATATTTGCTACAATTGGTTGAAGTACTTCGCGTAGCGACACCACTGTGACATCCTGATGAAGACGTTTGACTGTGAGTTGAACGTTGTTGATGATTAGCTTCACCAGAACCTGTGCTGAATCCTGAATCATATGACATATTCGATTCTTCATAATGAAATACATGACCGGGAGGAACATCAGTAAAATCGACTGGTGAATGAGCGGGAGAATCATAATCACATCCGCTATCTTCATCATCAATTCCAATACAGTCTTGATCAGCACGTCTTGTCATCTATAGTAGACAAAATCAACGGAAATGAAATGCGAATGTACTATACAATGACAAAGCTA
Source organism: Adineta ricciae (assembly GCA_905250025.1). Lineage (NCBI taxonomy): Eukaryota > Metazoa > Rotifera > Eurotatoria > Adinetida > Adinetidae > Adineta > Adineta ricciae. The sequence continues at coordinate 13,831 of CAJNOJ010000330.1, read as the reverse complement.
GTCATCACTAAACTTTCTCTTCTGGATTATTCTCATTTTGATCGAACATGGTAATTAGTCGTTAAGATTTTGCTTCTCTATGTCTCAACTCAGACCATATCCTTTCATAACATGATAATTAAACGCGAGAAATCTAATACTAGCCAACATTGATTTCTAAGTCTTTGCAATTGTAAAAAAAGAAAAACAGTAAACAGGTGCAATTGTCAATCAAAATTCTTATTCCTTCTTTTCTTTTCTCCTTTGCCATTGCATTGTTCAACAAACGGCTCAAACAACTCAATTTATTTCTAAGCTTATTTGTTTGCCTGAGGAAAAAAGAAGGACAAAGTTTCTCTTTCTCGATGATCATTTCTCTTAACTTGTCTGGACAGACAGTCTTGATGTTCTCTTCACAAATCATTTGCATATATATAAATGACATACCTTCTTTGGTGAATTGCCATCAAAGCTGTATGTCGACTGAGTCTAAAAAAGAAACAGTAAAATAAGACAAATGACGCGAATCAGTTACATTTCTTTTTTTCTTGCTTTATCCCTCTCGGGTACTAATTCAATGAGACAGCAGGAAAGAAACATATGAAATGTCAGTATATTATATTTATATGCATATATATATATATATATATATATATATATATATATATATACATGTGATGCAATCTGGTTTGCAATTCATCATTATTCACTTTTGGTCTGCTATCTTTTGTATTTCTTTTTTCTTGCCTTGTCGAACCTAATGGGAACGACAACGAGCAACATTATCGAGAGTGCTCGACAATAATGATTATTACCACTACTAATAATCTAACTTTCTATATATATATCTATCTATCTGTATGTGTGTGTATGTTTGATAAGGAAAAGAAAGCTGTCAACTGTCTTGCATGCCTTACTAGCGAGAGAGAGAGAAAATTCGAATGAAACAATTGATGTGTGTTTGCTATTGACAAATGATCTGATGATGGGTGTTTATCATGCTTACGACTATCAAGACGTAAATAGAAAAAGTTCACACAATCAACGCTGAAGAGTACATTAGCACCTTTCAGTAATACGACAACAGATGAGAACGACGGAATAATAGGTATACACACACATACTGAGAATCTAATAATAATGTGTGATAGAGACATTTTGCGTGCTTCAATGAATAGAATCGATCACACATATATTAATGTATATATGAAAGAGGAAAGAAGGCAGCTTGAGATGTAGAATATAAACAATTGTCGTTGACAATGACGATGATGTTATGCAAGAAAGAACAGCTTGAAAAGAAAACGAAATACTATATATATATATATATATATATATATATATATATATATATATAAATATATATTTTATTCTTGAGAAGGAACTAGATTTAACGAGAAACAATNGCCGATGCGGCAGCAGCACGAGTCAATGGTGGCACCGGTTTCTGTTGAATACTTGGTGTGTCTAATGAAAGTTTTTCTGTGAATGACGGGATGACTTCGATATTGTTTGAACTGGAATTCTTTAATTTAGTTCGTGATCTTAGATTATATGAACTTTGAGTCGAATCTGATGATGGTGGACGTACGGCAACCGGTTTGACCACTTGTATACATTGTTCATTATTCGAGTTTATGGAAGATGAGATTTCTTTATTTAGATTAGATGTTGAACGTGTCGTTTGACGACGGGGTGACGGAGTTTTCTTCATTGTTTCATTTAAATTATTTGATAGATTGGTTGAACTTCTAGTTGTTGGATGATGATGATTACTCATCTGAATAGACAAAAGATTGGGTTTGTATAGATTAAAGAAAAACAAGAACTTGAAAGATTCAGCTATCTATATATAGGAAATTATTGTTGTTACTGCTATTACTTCTGTAGTTGGGAGGAGTGAATGATAATGGCGGTAGAGAGAAAGAGAGGAAGAGGGACAGAAGAGACAAAAAGAAAACGAGAGAACGAGAGAAAACGCGAGAAAAAAAAGAAAAAGATGCAGCAGATTTTCTCCATGTATGTGTGCACGCATGCTAATGTTAGATGTGAGCTGCACTGACCCCGATATCAATTTCACAGACGAGTGTGAACATTATTGAGTATCATCAGAAGTTCTTCGTTTTACAATTCGTGTTAAAACATAGTGAAAACTATTCGAATAAGCAGTCATAAACCCTTGTTACTGAAATCTGAGTATTTGATGAGATTGATCGGTGTAAATTCATTGAAGTTTTTTGTTACACATACGAAAAAAAAGCGAATAAAGTATCACCAGTGAAGAACACGTTAGGTTTTTTCGAGGGTTATGCGTAGTTGGATAGATGGATGAAAAATAAGAAGCAAGTAAAGACGACGACGAAAAGGACGATGTTACTTGTGCGTGCGAGCACAAACAGAACAGCTGAGCGGTGTGGTGGATAGATTGAGAAAGAAAAAGAACGAAAGGAAGGAAGAAAGAAAGAGAAGAAAAAAGAATTTTTTACTCGCTATGCAACGACAAATCTCTCTCTCTCTTGCGCGCACACACACGCACTCGTTTTTTTTTACACTGAGAAGCAATAGTAGCCGCGGGCCGCTATTTGTCAATATACATATGGAAAGAAAGCGCTAGCTTCAATAGACAAAGAGAAAGAGAAAGAGAAAGAGAAAGGAAAAGAGAGAGAGAGGGAATTGGCTTCGATTCAACACGTATGCATCGATTGTGCGCTTTCTATTTCGTATTTAAGTACACGATTATTATGAGGTGCTCGCATACATACACTTGAATATCCACCTAGGGGGTCTATTAAAATAGACTATTATTTGTATATTGCCTATTGTTCGTTCATCTCGTTTTTCAATGTTCACATTCATTATCATTAAACCCTCCGTGATAAAACATTTCGCATGCAGAGAAAAGAAAGACGAAGACAAATGTTGTGTGAGATTTTTCATTCTTTTTTTCCACTGATATATTCTTATTGAAATTTCATCAATCAGTCCAATAAAACACAACCAGAAAAACCCAAAGAAGAAAATCCAAAGCACGTCTGTTCTCACTTTCAATGTCATCGCCTGCCAAGGGCACTATAGGAAAGCTTATTATCACTATAGTTTGATCGGTACAAGATGAATCGTATTGCTGCGGACTATCACTTTTCACCGGACAGAAAATGAGAAATAACATAGAACACACGCATACAGAGAGCCTAATTGATGCAACACGGCACGAGAGATAAACAGCCGTAGTAACAACGACCATATACAGTACACAAAAGAAAAGCGATTAGAACAAGGCAAATACAAAACAGACAGAAAAGAAAACTTCGACGATGAAAGAATTTTTCTTCAAGAAAATTTTGTTGGCCAATCGGTTACATTAATTAGTTGACGAAAAGTTCCATTAAGTAATAAATCAATCCAATCTGAGAATGTTAGTTTTGAAGATGAGTGTTCACAGCTCTCATTACTATTATTACAATCAGCATCAAGTTGTCCATAAGAAACAAAAAAGTTTCGTCGAATGTACAGCGCAAGAACCGTTGCTGGGAGAAATTGACTAGATTGTTTATCGAGGATATTTTTCGAAAGTTCATTAAGCCATTGACGTGATCGTTGACGATAAAGAATAGAATAAACCATACGTGAACTAGAAAGAAAATATAATTCACAAGATTTCAGACAGGTCATCATCATCAAGTATGTTATTTTCTTTTCAGATTAAGAGAAGATGAGTTATTTCTTCAAGTGAATACATAATTACACTTTTCTCCAAGATCTATTTTGAAGTTGATTAATGTGAAATAGGAGAGGAACTTTTTTTTCCTCTAGATTAATCCAAAATAGATCGAATGTTGAATATCATTGAAGAACGTCAGATGAATTAACTGATTTTCTTATCTTCGGTACTTTTTCCTTTCATTACATACTCTTTAATTAAACGAGTTTGTTCTTTAAAATGCTTCACACATTCGTCTGCGGGCGTATCAGCAATCAGAAGTAATATAATACTATTTGCTGCGCCTGGATTTCTACAGCGTTGAAGAAAGGTTTCATTAAATTCATGTACTTGGATTTGCCTGAATTAGTCCGAAGATTAATAAGAGATTTTCTCTTCAGAATCAAATCTTACTTGATCTTATGAGACTTTTTCTGATCTATCTCAGGTTCGTCTCTTAAATAATAAATATAGATTAAAACAAGTATAGTGATTATCCAAAATTGATAGGTAAAAAGATAACTTAGTCTATTAAAAATAGAAAGAATGAAGAATATTTGTGAAAGGAAGAATGTTCTTACAAATATCGAAAGAGTCCATTTCGTTCAACCCAGTAATTCCAACGCTTTCCAAACGAATCGTACAGTTTAATAAATAGATTCTAATGAAGACAAGAATGTTAGTAGATAATAATGAGAAACAGATGTTTTACTTCATTTCTTTGATCAAGATCGACAAAGTTCGGTACGGAATGTTTCTTCGAATTTGACCAACGATGGCTAAAGAATGTCTCTAATTGTGTACTGATGTCGACTATGTCGACCGGCTTCTCGTTAATGTCAATATTTGTATCTTGAATTTCGATCGATTGAACTGACCACCGGCGAATTGCGAGAATCTGTATTCAAAAGTTTCCTTCACAAACTTCATCAATGTACAAAACATTAAACTTACGCGTAAGTTCCGCTCACGAACATACGATGCGAAGACTTGAGTGTTTAATGAACGGTCCAAATATGCCAGTTGGGATTTCTGCTCACCAAACAACCGTTTGGAAAGTTGCAGAAACGTTGAATAATGTTGTTGAAATAAATTTCGATTACCAAGGATAAGAAAACAAGGTCTAAAGAAGAACAAAGTCAACGATCTATTTTCGTTTTGTCAAAGCTTAGCCTCGTCGATTGAATAGACATCTGTCTAAACAAAGCATTAATTATTTCCTCGTAACATACGTTATCTTGATGTTATTATCAAAAAGAAAGAAACTATGATAATTCAATAAAGGCTCATCCGATACAGGAATTGACTAATGTCTAGCAGATCAGACGAGAATCCTACCTAGCTGAGCCTATAGGACAGACAAGATTGAACGCATTTGCACTTGTAATACTTGGCAAATGTAACAGTTGATTTGATTCCAATGTTTTTTTAATGTTATCAAATGAAAAGTCACTCTAAACGAACCGATAGATGGTTATGTATGTTTAACGACATGCAGACTATCGTACATCTTTGATCACAACTTCTGGTCGAGTAGTATCTTCTTTGAATAGTAGAATTGTATCAGACGTTCTTGAGATTGATATTAGATATGATGGCAATAGATTACTTTTAATTACAGCTAGGCAAGAAACTTCATGAATCGAGATTTATCGTCGAATTAGACTTACCGGAGTTAAATGTAGCACACTCTATTCGAGTTTGGTATTGCAAACAGGGTAAAACAAATTTCAACGAAGGAATTTTTTGTTTTGTTATCAGAATAGCACTAACGCGATTTGATTGATTGTAGGACATTAACATTTTCGTTATATCATCGTAGGTTTGTAACTAGACAAATGAAAATATTAATCGTAGTCAAACTTAAACAGAGAAAACTCGATTACATTTCGAACGAATCGATGTATGGGTATGGCATTTCGCACGAATTGTTTGATGTTTTGTTCGGAATAGTCTTGGTCTTCGAAATGATAAACCTGACCTTGACTAATTACACATAACGATGGGACGTTCATCACGCCTAGTTCATTACTCAAACGTTGTTCGTGAATGTTGAACTCAGCTGTGCCGATTCCTGAAGAACGAATTTTCAACTGAATTCATTGCGGAGATTTTCTACATACCAACATCGTTGAACTGTGGTTCCATCGACCGAAAAACTTCAGCAGGCCGTCGACAATGAAAACAAAAATTTGTACTTCCGAAAATCACATAAGGTTTCGTATAACTATTGGGGAGAATATCAGTTAAGAACTCACTAGAAGAAGTTAAATGACGAGGAAATCAAACTTCTATTCACAAAGAATTCTTACTACGCATGAATGATCTTCCGTGCATTGGATGATGTCTCATGGAAAAAATGTGCTCGAAACATATCGAATGGATCATGGAAATCATGTGGATTAAAACCTCGCTGTTGGTTTCCTTCCGATGTTGTACCGAACTGATCATAATCTTGCCGTTTCTTCGGATCGGACAGTATCTAAAATCGATCTTCCGGATAGAAGCAAGTGAAAAAATATGAAGAAAATTTTCTACTTCATAAGCCGCATTGATTTTTGTAAATTGATCATGAGCGTTCGGCTCGGAATTCTTATCTGGATGCCAATGTTTGGCTAGTTTCTTGTAAACTTGACGGATATCTTTATCTGATGCAGTTCGAGATACACCTAGGGTTTCATACGGATTAAAATTGCCCTCTTGATTTGATAAATTACAAAAAGAAAATATAAAATAAACAATTAGATATTTGGCAATACACATGGGATATGAACAAATCTGAAATGACAGAGAATATGGATACTATTTAGAAAAGAAAACAACTGAGTTCGTATGTATATATTTCACGACAGACAGGGACGTTCGTAATAAAACAAAGAGAGAGAGAGAGAGTAATTCTATCACAAACTTGTTCATTTTTTCTTTTGTTTTTTCATCTGTTTTTTCTTCGTTTTTTGTAAAACTTGATTTCGTTTTTTAATTTCATCGCGTTCACTCGGAGTAATCAAATGATTGTCATTATCGCTCAGAAACATTTTAAAATAAGTTCCGCCTAGCGTTCGAGTTTGTCCATTATCAGATTTGATGATTGATGGATCATTGGTTTTATGCAAGCGAATGGCTTCATGAGCGTATTGGAATGCACGTCGGCAGCCGATAATATCGAGAATTGCACGGAGAAGGTCTTCATTTCTTTCTTTATTCAACAAATGTGAAAGATTTTTCAAATCGCGGCGAGTTGGTTTTCGTTTCGGTTTGCTTTCGGTTTGCTTTTGTTTTCGTTCGAAATATTCTTCGACGTTGGTTCCCGGCGGAAAAACGTATGTTAAAGGATTCGCACTTTGTTGAGCTATAGGATCGTCGATATGAATAATTTGAGAATTATCAGCGAAAGCATTGGACATTATGGACGAAAGATTTCGTTCCGTTAACATATTCGTCCAAGATTGACCTGTTTGTGGGATTTGATTTGTTGATTGAGAAAGCATCTCATCATTATCACTATCTGAACTCAATTCTCCTTCGCTTTGCTCGTCATCATCATCGTCAGCAGCAGCAGCAGCAACTTCTCGAGGTATGTTTTGATGTTGCACATCAGTATTCATCTAGAAACCAATAAACATACACTTGAGAAATAAATTTTCTAAATTTTAATAGTAATTACAGCAAATGCTTCATATTAAGCTACGGTGTCCCAATTCTATCCAATAAGCATACGCGACGAATTCTTTTTGTCATAAGTATAGATGCAGCAACCAAGCATCTATTGATATAGATGGCATTAGCATGCGTTTTTTACCTGTTGAAATGATGGACAGAGCAGGCATGAGGATTCATTTGATCGGACAAATGAATAGCATAGGTTAATGTTCTGGTCTGAATTCAAGCGAGATATGTTCAATATACAGAGATCATTTTGCCAGTGAGACAAAGCGGATGTTAGGATACATTGACGGAAAAGTGCTCTGAAGCTGACTGGTTTTTCCCTATTTATGATAAATGGTGATGGATTTACGAACACAGAATAAGCTTCGATTAGTTGTGATCGATTTTGATAAATCGAATTTAAAATCTATGATCATTCATCACGATCCACTAGGATCCAAGTTGCATCCATCCTGTAAAAAGCAATACTTAATGGCGAATTAAGGCTTGTTTAAGTGAATCTTAGTGCACTTTAACAGAATTCAGATGGCTTTGAATGAAATTCATCTCGTCTTCTTATCATTTGAAAGATTTCATTAAATCGCAGTCTAACTCTGAGTAAACACCTGTTTCTCTAATCTTCTATCGAAATAATTAGTAAGATAAGATAGGTTTTAACACGCACTGTATGTCTACGCGACTATGGATAAGAAAGCAGATTACGAAAAATATAGTTAAGCGGTCCCCTATTGAAATTATGGACATTTATGTTTTATTTCAATGATATTCAACTTTAAAAGTGATGTCATACACTCGATGCATTCATAAGCCCATACAACTTCGACGCAATTTGATTGGATGCATGCAACGAATACCACAAGTGCATATGTGACTTATTCTGATGAAAACCTATGCAAAACGAATCTCTCCAATAGATCATAGAAGGCTTATGTTTGATAATTTTCTTTCTCAATTGGAATAGGTTCGCATCCAACACAATTGCCAAATTCATCTGTTTGGTAATTCATGGAGCAGCATTGATAAAATACATGTTTATTTCAAATATCCATGAATAAATGGAACTCGAGAATTTCAAAATTACTTTTGTAGAATATAAATATCTTTTAGATAAAACTAGTCGTCTCAGCATTAGTATAACATCATGTCGTCCAAAATTACTCGAGTAAGTTCGTTCAAACTTGCGATTCTGTCATCGTTAGTCTCAAATATATCTGTAGGATATGTTGCTTGAAACGTCACAAAACGTTTTAACCTACTCCAAAGATACGAAAAAACGTAACTTTGTTGAAACAGTCGAATTACAAATTGTTTTGAAGAACTTCGATCCATCACGTGATAAACGTTTCAGTGGCACCGTTCGTCTTCGTAATGCTCCTAAACCAAAATTCACCGTTTGTGTTTTGGGTGATGAAAGTCACTGTGACGAAGCTCGTGCTAACAACATCCCAGCAATGACTGTCGATGATTTGAAGAAATTAAACAAGGATAAGAAATTAGTGCGAAAATTATCACAACAATATGATGCCTTCTTAGCGTCCGATGTTGTCATTCGACAAATTCCACGTATTCTTGGTAAAGACTCTAGATTCTGAACGAGATTTAAGGAAAAAAAACATCGGTTTGATTTTCTCGTTGTTTAAGGACCCGGTTTGAATAAGGCAGGTAAATTTCCAACAGCTATCACTCATAGCGATTCATTAGTACAAAAGGTCGAAGAAATTAAATCAACGATTAAATTTCAAGCCAAGAAAACCATTTGTCTAGCAGTCGCTGTTGGTAATGTCAACATGACTACTGACGAATTAGCTGCCAACATCAATTTATCAGTCAACTTTCTTGTTTCGTTATTGAAAAAGAATTGGCAAAATGTTCGCGCACTCTATGTGAAATCAACCATGGGTAAACCACAACGTCTCTATTAGAAATCTTCAATCGACGACAAGAACAGCATACAAAGAAAACAACATGTTTTTTCCGTACCATCTTTGTTTCGTTTTCTATGTATGAATTCAAAATAAGAAGAGAAATAAACGCTTGCGCATACATTTCTATTTCAACTAACTTCGAACATTATTCTGTTCGTTAGATTTATTTTAATCGTAGATAGTCTACTGACTAAATCTGTCTCTGATGAGTACCTATCGACGACATTCAGGTACTTCGAAAAGGTACGTTTTGGAATGTGTTCATTGTTTTTTAATTTCAATATTTTACTGTTGTGTACCACGATGATTAATGAATTCTATGGTTAACCGTTGTGATTTGTTCTTGTGCTTGTTTCTCAAAAATGATTTGCATTTGTAATCGATAGACTAATCGAATATTACATACGGTAACATCCGCCTAAAATATCGATTCGCTTTATTCTAGCTGTCCGGAGTTTCTCTGTAGTAAATGTCGGATTTACACAAAGTTGTCGGAAAAGATGTCCACAGCGTAGATTCGATCTTCAACACCTTTGTTTATCAATACATTGAGTCATTCGACTAAAATTTCGATATTTTTAGCGAATCGGATGGTGATGATGAACCTTACCAGATCCCACGTGCTCCTGCAGCTGCTGGTCAGTCTTCGTTCGGATCGAAACGACGAGTGACATTCAGTTCATCAAATATCATCGATACAAGCACACCGACGAAAGCACGTCGACGGCGAATCCGAACGAGTAGTCGATCGATCGATGATCGGATTTCATTTTGTGGACGAAAGACCATCTATACAGCGGGTAGGTAGTTTTGCATTCTGTCACATTTTCATCAGACGTAAGATAAATTCAGGTCGTCCGGCATGGTATGATCCATCAGGTGAAATCAAAGAAGCCTTTGTCATTGGCATTTGTGGTGGAAGCGCAAGCGGTAAAACGACTGTGGCACAAAGTATTGTGGAGAAATTAAACGTACCTTGGGTAACATTGTTGAGTATGGATTCATTTTATAAAGTAAATATCAGTTGTATTAAAATACGTCGACGATATGAGCGTTTTCCAAGGTGTTGACTGATGAACAACACAAACTAGCGGAAGATAGTAATTACGATTTCGATCATCCAGATGCTTTCGATTTTGATTTACTTCTGGAAACGTTGAAAAATTTGAAAATTGGCAAACAAGTACAATCATCCAGCACATACAATAGAAATCTCTATGCATTATGTTTTAGGTGGATATTCCATTGTACAACTTCACAACGCATTCTCGAGAACCATATACAGTAAGTTAAAGAGTATCTGTGCCCTTTCTCAACACCACTTTTTTTGCTTCGATAGAAAAAACTCTATGGTGCTAATGTGGTTCTATTCGAGGGTATACTGGCGTTCTTTAGTAAAGAAATTCGCGACGTAAGTTCAATCGTAAGAATTAGTTGCTTCTATTCTGTTTGATTAAAAGCGTTTGGATATGCGAGTATTCGTGGATACTGATGCAGATATTCGTCTGGCGCGAAGACTTGAACGGGATATTGTTGAACGCGGTAGAGCAATTGAAGGTGTAATACAACAATACACACGTTTTGTTAAACCCTCCTATGATCATTATATCGCACCAACGATGACTTACGCAGATCTTATTGTTCCAAGAGGTACGACTGATAGATTTTTCGTTTGAATTCAGACCAATGTTTCGATACTTAGGTGGCGAAAATCAAATAGCTATTGATTTAATCGTCAAGCATGTCAATCGAGAGCTTCATAATGTAAATAGAAATCTATCGTTCATTGACAATCGATTGATTTGCTTTGTAACAGCGTGGCGTTAAAGTTCGAAATCAACTTTTTCATCAGTCTGAACTAACGCATGATTCTCCCATGCCGGATACGTTTTATCTCGTCGATCAAACAGCACAACTCAAGTATCTCCATACAATTATTCGGTAAGTTAGATGGCTTCGCGTTTCACATCATTCTTGTGCTTGTAGAAACAAAGATACAGATCGTGATGAATTCATTTTCTATTCGAAACGGCTGATGCGGATTTTAATCGAATATGCCTTATCCCTCCTACCATTTGAGGTAAATCCTCTTTCAACAGTGGATGTTTCTCACTCATGAACTGCTACTTTCATTCAGGATGTAGCTGTGGAAACGCCTCAAAATTTGATATACCGTGGGAAGAAACATGTCTATTCAAATGTAAATCCGAATAAAAATTGACAGGAAGTCGTGAGAGAGATTTTTCTAGGTTTGCGGCGTATCAATCGTACGAGCGGGTGAATGTCTAGAGCCTGCTCTCAGCGAAATTTGTAAGGATGCACAAATTGGTAAAATCTTAATTCAAACGAATCAACATACAGGCGAACCGGAAGTAAAGTGAAATATTAATTCTACTCTCATTTGTTTCTCATATTGCCAATAATTAGCTTCATTATCTTCGATTACCTCGTGATATCGCTAATGCTTATGTTTTCATTCTCGATGCTACAATCGGTACTGAAATGTTTCTTGTTTGTGCTAACTTGATTATGTAAAAATCATTTTGTATTTTAGCAACTGGCGCAGCAGCGTTAATGGCCATACGAGTGTTACTAGATCACAACGTTCCCGAAGAGAAAATCGCGCTGCTTTCACTATTAGTATCTAAACAAGGTTTGTTCATTTGCAATCTCTGGATGATTATCGACTAATTGAAACCATAGGCGTGCAAACTGTTGCATATGCTTTTCCAAAAGTGAAGATCGTTACGACAGCATGCGATACTGAACTGGATCAGGAAACAGGCTTCATTCGTCCTGGTTTGGGAAATTTTGGTGATCGATATTTTGGCACAGATTTCACCGGTTATTCATCTGATACAGATGACACAACGATGAGCACATCTCAAAATCTTAGCTTTCAACCATGTACACCAGACTCGCCTCTATTCAATCCGAGAACATTTACAAATACTCACGAATAATCACAGATTTCTGAAAATGCCCGGTCATGTTTAATAATTATCTCAAGATACTTCTCACTTGTGAATGAATGATTGAATGAATTTTGAATATTGTTAGATTTTGGCATAAATTAACTAATTTTGTTTTCTTTTTCTTTTCTCTGTTATGCTAAACATGTCACTCTTAATGAATGAAAATCAATAAATAAACAACGAAGTTTTTCTCTATGTAATATGATGAATATACGTAAGGAAAACGATATATGATCTGCAAATTTCAAGCTCAAGTTGAATTTTTCTCTTGCAGATTGCTAGCAATGCAAGCTTATCATTCATTTGTTCCGAGTTATCCTCCACCGGCAATTCCAACACGCGAATCGATCATTGCTGAAGGTTTGAAAGCATTAGACCAATCCAAAACTGATCAACAATGGTTAAAATTTTGGCTCGAACGTAAAATGGAACAGAAAAAATCGACTTCAAAACTGATGACATTGTCGGAATATCGCCAAAAGTTAGGTGATCATGCTCGTCTTCTTCGACAATATAAAGATGCATTACACAATTCTAATCATGGAGTTCTATCTGAATTAAAACAACAGATCGAACAATCGAATCATTTAATTTATAACCCGGAGCTGATAAAAAGTATTCAAGTGAATATCCGTCGACGAAAATCCAAACGAGCACGCCTTCGTCGTCGAAAAGAAGATCAAGTTGCAACTGATACAATCGAAACATTCCCAACCAATGAAAAATCCCTCGAACAGAAAATCCAAGACATTGAACTACTTCTTCAAACTATCGCAAAAGTGAAACAATCCAATCGTGACGAAGACATTCTCGATGAATTATCTGAACTCGGAACTCGTTGTACAACTAAATTACATGAATACCAAACTGAACTGGCGAAACAATGTCATTGCATGGACGTTGATTTATATAATTCTCTTTTCAATAATCATGATCGATCATTTTATGAATCAATGAATTCCGATGCTCACGATTTTCTCCGAGCTCATCAGAATGTAAATGATTTAGTAGAAATTCGACAAGCATGGGATCGCTATTCAACACCTCACTTTTCATCCGTCGACAATCTCATTCCATTGAAATGGTATGAACCTCAACCACCTTCTGATGCAAATTGGTCTCTATATACCAAATAATCGTCTCTTTGTTCAAGCAATGTATGTGTTCGCGCGTTTCTTTTGTATAAAGCACGGCAAATGTTTATAATGATGTGGAACCAGCTCGTGTGAAGCTGTTCTAGATAAACTTGAATAGAGATTGGAAACTGTTGTGAATGTCATGCTAACTGGAAGGATGTCAATGAAAAACATCAGCAAGCGAATCAGTTTTCTAACCAAATCGAACTTAACTTTGCTAATTCTATCAAGTATGTGTCGTATTTTCATCGTGTAGATCGTTGATAAATTGCCGTTCGCTTATGCTATGATTAAAAAGAAAACGCAATAGAAACTGAACGAATGATGGCGACGGCAACGAGTAATATATGTGTTTGTCAATTGAATTAGCAATGTTATTGAGAAAAATTCACTCATCCGTCTGTTACAAACTCCATATTGTTTCGGCTAGATAGTTATTCTTTCTTTCTC